>PVJA010000125.1:172910-228395 GCA_004027025.1 Myocastor coypus | reverse complement strand
TCTTCTTCTTCTTCTTCTTCTTCTTCTTCTTCTTCTTCTTCTTCTTCCTTTTCTTCTTCCTTTTCTTCTCCTCCTTCTTCTCTTTGTATTTTAGGGAAGGGCCTACAGGGTGTTCAGGGTCTCACTACTAGATCAGACTCTTAGTGATGCACCTGTTTACAGCCTCCCAAGAGCTCGGATTGATTACAAGTATAGGCCACCATACCCAGTCTCAATTGCTACCTCAGGGTGCCCCAGGGGTGGGGCCAGCATGACAGGCCCTGGGATTGTGCCCCACCTCTCAGCCCCTGAGCCTGCAAGCAGGGGCTTTAATCTGCTGAGCTCTTTGACCGGCCCTCAGGAATTTCCTCTGTGATTAAAAACAAAACAAAACAAAACAAAACAAAACAAAACAAAACAAAACAAAACAAAACAAAAAGGACTGGAAAAATCAAAGCTGGATGTTGCTCTTCCACTAGGTGCCAAACGTGGAGGCAGGCACACAGCGAAGGCCGGTGCCTGGGCACCTAGGAGACCTTGCAGTAGTCAGCATTGTGATGAATGTCTCCTTTTCTCTTTGGGCATCTGTTCATGCAAGGTGCTAACGACTGTAGAGCTCACTTTGTGACCGGTGCTCTCCTAAGCCCTCTGCAAATATTAATCTATGTAAAGGTCACCACTTTGGAGCTATTTGGACACTATTATTATCTCCATTTTGCAAGTGAGGCTCTGGAGGGGTAACCGGTCTTAAACTCCGGTCGTTTATTCTGGGCTTCATGAGCTTAATCGCTGTGTGACGGTGGGCTTTTAAGAACATTTCTTGGCCCCTAGAGATCATGACCACATGTGAAAGAATGTGGCACCTGGTCTCCTTTTTGCAATTAAAAGCACTAAAAGTTTCAGGGACCATTTGGGTAAGTGGCTTTGGAGTCCTCATAGAATGTCATGGAAATCTCGATGAAATTTATGCAAATCAAATTTCTGTTGCCTTATAATATTTGAAGAAGGTTTTTTTTTTTTTTTTTTTTTTTTTTTTTTCCCAGGACTGGCGTTCAAACTCACAACCTTGAACTTGCCAGGCAGGCACTTGTGCCATGGAACTATCTCCCCAGCCTCTGCTTGATAATATTTGAACATATTATAAGAGTGTGGTATCTTTTCGAAAATAATCTTGCAGCAAGTCTTTTGTAAATTGTTGTTATCTTTCCTGGGTGCCTCAGGAAACATTAGCTGGGTTTGCTTGAGTTAAGGTCTTACAGGAAATAATTCAGTGAGCTGAGAAAAGGTGTCTAAAGAGAGTCTGTGTATGGGAGACTTTGTCACGTTGGTGTGATCTGCCTATAGCATGGCAAAAGGCCCTTCCTATCACCCTGCTATCCAAGCTCCCTGCTTAATCTGTTTTTCTCCATGTGGAAGTGAATAAGGGATGGGAGGAGAAGTCAGAGAGGCAGAGGAACTCTGAAACTTGCCTCACATGGAGAGTTCTTCATTGGTGCAGGAAATGTAGCACTGGTAACTGTAGCACTTTCAGGACCAGGGAAATCAGTGGTGCTGAGCAGCAGGGCATGGTCTGGGAGAAAGAAGTAAAAAGTTAGGAGCACATGAATCAGTGGAATTACATCGTTCTTATTCAGATGAGGAATATCTTGGAGGACATGGTTTATAGCCTACAGTGGATACAGAAGCCTACTTGTTATTGTCAACGAGTCCCGACTCGTGCAAAGACCTGAATTCCAAGCTGTCTATGAGGATAGGGCACCACACTTTGGGCTACTATATTGTCAGTCTCCCTAGAAGTAGCCCAAAGTGCCTTCACCCTCCCAGCCTCCCCCTTCGTACTGCTGGTTATGCCTGAAATTGACCTCCAAAAGTCTCTATGGCTTTCTCCCCTCCTTGTTCTGGAGTCCACGTCACTTTGTCCCATTTTGTCCTGTGTCCCATGTTCTGCTCACAGAAATTCATTTCTTACATTATTTCTCCCCCAAATACTATGGGGCCTGACTGTGAACTGTCAACACCACATAGCAGCAGTTAGGAACACCTCTACAACCCCAGAAACCATGTGTGGAGCAGGTTAGAGGTGCCCAGTGTTTTGGAAGTAGGAGACACAGCAAGCGCTCAACTCTCCAGGGTCCAGAGAACCCCAAGCCCAAATCTAGTCTTTAGTTTCTACCTTCTTTCCTCTCTTTGTAAATTCTGCTGTAGAGATGCTACAAACTAAGGTTCTAATGGATCCAGAGCAGAGTTACCTGTATGAGCCAGAGAACTTAGGAAGCATGAACCAGACTCGAGAAGCTGGGATCACGTGCCCAGAAAGAGAAAAGCCATCACATCAGCAGGTGGCTCACAACTGTTGTATTTTCATATTCAAAGCCCTGGCATTCTGGGAAGGGGAGCATCTTAGACTTGAAGAGGAAAAATCAGGGTTCATAGGAGAATTCATGAGAGATGGAGCTTGGTTTGAGGCAAGGAAAATTGGTCTGTGATGGAGAGTTGTTACACAGCCTCCTTGAAGGCTAGGAAAGCCTATCACCAGTGACATCCAGAAAGACTAGAGAGTTATTTCCTATGGGTGCTGTAAGGGGAATCACCAAACTGAGCACAGAGATGTGAAGAGCACACCCAGCTGTGAGCTCTCTCTGCTCGTATAGACAGGGTGCTGAGGAAGTGATCATGAGGCTGGGGGGAGGAGTTCCTGGGCCCCCTGATCTGGTGAGGGGGTCTCTGTGGAGCATTCTTATAGCCACTGCAAGTGTCCTGGACCAAAGCCAACTCACTCCGAAGTACCTAGAGCCTTCCCAGTTGATCTGGCTACTGACCTCTCACACATTTTCATTATGATTGTAATTACTTCTTAGAATAATCCATAGGGTGCATAATCTTGGCTTGGAGAGGAGGAGGATCTTGGTAAGTGATGGTATCCAGTTCCACCAAGAGGAAAGATTATGGGGGCTGGGAGGAGAAAGACTCTTCTTACCAGCTCCCTCCTACAAAGACTTGGCCACTAGGGCCTGTGGAGCCTCGCCACTGGGCAAGGGTCCATGGCTGGGCCATGGCTGGATGGCTGTACTTCTCCAGCGGGGTGACTTTGGGAGCTGTGCTGGTCTCAAAGACTCTGGCCCAGCACCCTGTGTGGGTGGGAATCTAAATTTGAATCTGCTTATTTGGGTGTGGGCGCCCAGCTCTTGGATATCTGGACTCCCTAGGCTTCTCTGGCAGTCAAGCAAAGGTTATAGGGAGCATGGGCTCCAGGGAGAGGAAGATAGGGCTGTTAGTTAGAGCCATGCTGGGTAAGGCAGTGACGGTGAGCCTCTTAGGGCTTTGAAGGATAATGGACAGCTGCCATAGATTTACCTCCACTGGGATAGGGGACTGGCTGAGGTAGAGGACAAAGCACGTACGGGGCAATGTTCTCACAAGGCAGCTGGACCAATGAGACAAGGCATCTTGGAGTTTTAGTTTCCCACAGTCAGAAAAAGGACCATGGCTTTCCCTGCCTTTCAATGAATTATGTATCCGGCAATGTGGTAGGATGTCACTTATTGCAAGAATGGATTATGATTATTGTCAGTCTTTCCTCGAAAGTCTAATTTGAAGTAACAGAAGGTAACATTGGACTTGACCAGATTTGGTCATTCAAAAGCCCAAGAAGGGAGAGGGGGTGATGTGTGAATACCACACACGAACTTCGGGCAGGCTCCTGTAGGGAGTGAGGTGATGCCCAGCTGCTCCAGGCTTGAGAGCTAAATCCGTGTGGACATCAGGATGGCATCAGGGAGAAGGGCAGAGAGGGGTGGTACCTTGGTGGTCGTGGGACCAGGCATCCTTCAGGGTCCTGACTTGCCACTGGGGCACATGAGGTGAGAAGATGCCTTGGGTCCAGCCACAGAAACCATCCTCAAAGTTGCAGTAAAAACCAGCAGGAAGTTGACCTGTGGAGAGAACAGAGGGGTGCAGCTATTGCCAGGACCACGGAAAACAAAACATATTAACCAAGTTATCTTCCTTAGTAATGGCTCCCCAGTCAGAGTGTTTGATGTCTAGGGAGAACGATGGTGAGAAGCCCCAAATCATAGCTTGTGTATGCTGGTTTACAACTCTCTGATCATCAGGAAATAAAACAGTGATATCAATGTGAACAGAGCCTGCATAAGGCCAGTTTGTGTATGACATAGCAGAGGTTCACAAATGTTCAGCAGCATGAAAAGGCCAGATAGCTAGCAGGTAACCCAGCTAGGATTCGAACTGAGGTTATCTGTTGCTCAATTCTGTGCTCTTCATACCAACCTATGGTGAATGTGACCCCAGGAGAAAGCAACATACAGCTCATTAGAATACCTTTTGAATGGTACAAGGACAGGGTATGGCACTAGAGATAGTGTTAGCAGTGCATTGCTTTGGGTCTCTTCAAAAACTCTGCCTGCAAACATACTTTTTTCAAAGCTTTCCATTTGCTCCCTTTTATTTTCCTTGCAGTTAAATGAAGCCATAAAACTAGTCCTGGACAATGAAACAAGAGTGGAAGCGATGTGTATCTTATCTGGATTGAGGCTTTGCAAAGCCTGGTGTAAATCTCCATCCTCTCTTTTTCCCCTGCTTTCAAGAGAGAGGAGTTCTTTCTGAGGGTGCTATGAATATGAGAGCGGGGTCTCTGTAGTCTGAGTCCCATGGACTTCTGTGGAGTGGGGGTGTCCTCTCACTCTGGCCATCACAGGACAGATTCCAGGTTCCATAAATGAGACCTTAAGCTACTGCACTTTGCGGATGTTTCATGACTGTAGCAAAACCTGGCTGACCCTGCTCAGGCAATCCCAGTTTCTGCATCATCTGCTGGCCCAGCAGAAAGGGCCCACAATCCTTTGCTCCAGTGACCTCTGGTCCTTTTGAAGAGTTAAGAGTCTGTTTCCTAGAACTCCTGGCGGCCCCACAGGAGGATGGGAAAAGGGAAGAGAGAAATAGAGAACGCATTTTCTCCAGGCTCCTCTGAGAATGCTCAGGGACGGCTCTGAAACCTGAAGAGCTAGTGGGTGCTGCAGCGGGCCTGAGACACCCCCACACAGGGAGAAGGACTCATGTAGCCGAGACCCAGGGCTTTCTATGTCCTTTCTGTCTCAGTCTTCTTGGAAGCAGCAGGCTGACAGAGAGGGCCCTAACACTTCCTGGCTGTGACAGCACCTTAGTGAATTATTACTCATTTCCTCCTGATTCTCTGTGCATTTCACATTGAGGCAGAATTATAAATTAAAACAGGCTGTCACTGACTTTGAGCATCTCTTCCATTTATGCCCCCCTGAAGAAATCATTTCCCCCCAAGCCCCATCGTGTTCTTCTGATTAAAAATCCAAAAGCTAAGGAGATCTTTCTGTTTTACTTTTTACTTCCCCCTCAGGGGATCCCACATTCACTTCTTTTGCAGAAACGAACTGGTGTGTGCAAGTGACCTTCCACGGGGTGACTTTCACAGTCACGCTGCAAAAACGTAGGGCCACGGCAGAAGATTCCAGCTGGTGACAGGCTGACAGGAGGAGGCAGAGCTGAGCTGGGGCTGCACAGCAGGGCGCTTCCTGCTCACCCTTTCGGGACAGGAAGGGAGGGCTGAACCTGACCGATGTGTAAGGACCCCACAGCTAGTGTCAGGTCCTGCAGGCTCCAGTGCCCCCTCAACAGTTCCCGCTGTGTGGCTTTAGCAAGTCACATCCTTGTGACTTGCTCCAAGCTTCTCAAATATAAAGTGGAGTGACAGTAGGGCCTACTTCACAGGGATGGTTTTAGGACAGAGCTGGGCAAATATGAAGTGGAGGTGGCGGCATTATTATTCATACTTGAGCTCATGGAACTCCTCGAACAGCCAGCGTTGGCAGGGGCGGAGACAGACCCTGACCCCGTGGCTGTTCCTCTGGACCAGTCTCCTAGGGTTGCTCATGCAGTATCTCAGCCTGGGCTTTCCGGGGAACAGAAATGATGAAAGCCATCACATTCTCCGATTTGGGGAAGCCATCCTCATCCTGGCTGGCATATAATCCAGGGTGAGCTGGGAAGGGAGGTCTCATCTCTTTATGGCTGACTGAATAAAGGGAGAGCAAGCAGGCCAAACGGTGAGGACGATCGATGGGCAATTTATGTGACAAATAAACCTTGAAGAGAGGAAGGGGATCCGACAGGACCTCCCTTCCTGAAGCCCACGTGGCCACTTGGGAAGTCATTGATCAGGCCAATTGCTGAGCACAAGATTGGCCCCAAGGGTTGGGCTCATGGCGTCCACTCATTCTTTAATTTCTTCTTTCCCTTCTCATTCACCCAAGTACCTACTAAGTGTTTGGAATATTGTTAGGCTTCAGTATTTTCTGAACACAGTGGGGGCTGGTTCACGTCTTTAAAGTGTTGCTCAGCTTGGGGTCCAGGAGCCAAGTGTGTCCACTCCAACTGTGGAACAGGTACAAGTGGGGAACCCTGGGCCCCACCTGGCCTGCCCACTGAGAATCTACATTCTGAACACGCTCGTGGGCGCTTCTGGCGTGCCTTCACATCTGAGGAGCATTTCTCTCCTTGGGCCCTTCTTGGGCTGTAGCCAGGCAGTTCATTGGCCAGAAGGCAAATTGGGCTGTGTGCGGGTCAATCAATCCCGCCACATTTGGCAATTATGACATCTGATTCCACTCTAAGAGAGACAAATGAGCAGAGTCGTAGAGATGTGACCTCAGGCACAGCCGCAGGGGCTGCCAAGTATGAACTCCATGCCAAACGACACTGCTTCCTTTCCTCCCCGTGTGACAACTCTGTTAACATTTTTGATAAATATGTGTTATACATTTCTTGAAAATATGGAGTCATGGGAAAATGCTATAAGAAATACATCAAGTATTATGATCATTTCTGAATGTGTGAGAGAGACGATGGTGGGCAGCAGTTATTTTCTCCCGTGTGTTTTTCTAGTTATTTTACAACCATTTGTTTCATTTTACAATTTAAAAAATACACTTTTAAAAAATGTGTTCCCTGTTTTTCAGTTCCCCTATGCGACTTCAGGTGAGTCATTTCCTTAGAGTCCCAAGTTTCTCCAAAATAAAGCAGGGTGACAGTAGTATCTACCTCACAGCATTGGTTTTAGGACAGAGTTGGACAAATATGAAGTGGAGGTAGTGGCATTATTACTCACCCATAAGTTAGGAGAACTCACCAGGGTAGGTCCTCAAACAGCCAACACCGCTGGCAGGGGCCGAGGTAGACCCCGTGCCTGACCCTGTGGACCAGTCTCCTAGTCTAGGCCCAGTCTCCCAGACTCTTAGCTCATACAGTATCTCGACCTGGGCCTTCTGGGGAGCAGGAAGGAGCATAGGTATAGGAAGAGTGTCCCATGTTCAGGGGGCAGAAATCATGCATCTACAATGGCCAGGAGTCAGTGAGCCATCCAGGAAATGAAGGGGAGTGACACGGCCCTATTCTGGGGGGTCCACGAGCCTCTGAGGCTACTGGCCAGGACTCTGTTGATGGGGGGCTGCCTTGGAGGTATCTCACTTGGATCTGGTGATGTCTTACATTGTCCATGCAGGAGTACCGCAGGGGTTATGTTACAGAAGCGGAAAAGTGAGGCTCAAGTGGCCCTCAGAGTGCTGACTCCTCTCTCTCTTTCCTCCACAGAAAGGTGGGGCTGAGCCTTGTTCCTGTGTGAGTTTTCCTGGTCCAGTTTTCCCAAGTGAGTCCTTAGCTAGGGCAATGCCTCAGACAGCCATAGGCAGAGACTCATGCAATGGGTGGGTTTGCCCTGCAGTGGTTGGGAATGTGGGTTCGAAGCCAGGCTGAGTCTGAATTATTGCTTAAGCCACCAACAAAGAGTCTGGTGTGGATCGAACTTCCTGTGGCTTCCTTGTCTGAGATGGCGGTGACAGTGCTGTCCAGGACTGTCACGTGAAGGAGGACAGCACCAGGAGAGTGTTTTGAGCAGCACCTGCACGTAGTAAGTGTTCAGTCAATGGCTGCCAGTATTGTTGCCACTGGTTACCTTCCTGAGGATGTTTCCAGAATCAATAGTATCATGAAGGAAGCAGCCAACATGCCAGAAGGAATAGGGCACACAACCAAGGAAGAAGTGTTTCTTTTCTTATTTTGCCAAGAGGGGACTAAGAAAAAGATGAGACTCACTCCTCTCCTGGCTTGAGCTACCCCTGGTGGCAGCTGATTTCTTCAGCAAAGAGCCCCATGCAGGCGTTCTCCAGGGCAGGGCTGTCATTCTGAGAGCCAGGCAGAGCAGCTCCTCAAGCATGGCTGAAAGGGACACCGGTCCCTAGGTGCCTGCCCTTGGTACCCAAGCTTGGCTGCCCTGAAGCTTGGGGCTTGTTCTGGATATCCACAGTGCAAGCTCCAGAGAGAAGAGAAAATGGCTTCCCTCAGTTCACAGCAATGGGCAGGGTTCCAAAGGGCTCAGCTCTCTAATCACAGCTCTGCCCTAGACATGCTGTGTGACCCTGGACAAGTGCATTACCTTCTCTGTGCCTTCATGTTCCCAACTGTCAATCAGGGCACAGCCTCTGTGACCTGTGTCTCAGCTGGAAAGTGAATATCCAAAGACTTTTTAAAGGTGATTACAAAAATCATACAGCTCAGACGCACCACTGGAATTACTGCAGACGCGCACACACACAAGCTGCTGCCCTGAGCACCGTGGGCTGGCCCAGATGCATTACCGGCTCAGTGCATGGTGAGAATTCGGTGAGAAATGCCAGGAGCCAAAGAGTGTGCAACAAGGGCTTACCTCCCATTCTTTCCTGAGATTTATCTCACAACATGTCGTGACTCCACTAGAATTGGAAGACTGCACTTGAATATTACATCTAAAATCTGAAGTTTTCAAATTAAAAAAAAAAAAAAAAGATTCAATAGCCTCCAACATCACAAGCTTCACTGGTGGCCCACTGCAATTGCAGAACATTTGACTGTGTATGTATCTGCTTCCTCTTAGTCCAAAGAGAAGTATATTCTTTTTCCTTTTTTTTTTCTAAGCAACATCAATAGGGAGGTGGGTCATGCCCACACATTGTACTCTGTAGGACGATTGTGAGGACAATATGCAATATGTCAACTTTCAAAGAAAAGAAAAAAAAAAGTAATGTTGATTTAGAAGGGTTAATGTTTAATTGTTTGATCAGTCTTATATACCTATATGTATTAATCTAAACTGATCTGATGATGAAAATATGTAATATAACCATTGTTAAATTTAAACAATAAAAAATTGAAACCAAAAAAAAAAAAAAAAAGGATGTTATTGGTTGACTTAAGTGAGCATAAAGACCTCTGAGGGGCCCGCGAGACTTGGAGGACGCTGTTAAAATTTTAAAGTTACTGTATACAATCCCCCGCAGGCCAGGAGCATGTCCTGAGCGGAGCGTCCTGGCGGAAGTGGACTGTTTGCGGCAGTTTGCACCACAGCACTGGGAAGCGCAGGCAGGACTGTGCCTCTCACCCCCAGCTCTGGTTTCCCTGCTTCCTTCCCTGTATCTGCTTTGGGAGTTCGGTGATTTGAGCTCAGGAGCCCCGAGCTTTTTCCTGCTCCAGCATTAATTACGTTGCTGGCTCACTTGGGTGTTCTGGGGTGCCTGTGGCTTCTCTGACAGATGACTTCCGGTGAGGCCACCACTAAGAGCCCGGTGCTTGGGCACAGCAGGCCCTGCCTGGCAGTCTACTGAGGGCAGCTGCCAGGATGGTTATGCAGCCCATTTGTTTTGTATGGAGCTTTCAAGTTTCCCAACTCATTCATTCATTTCTATCAAGAAATAAACATCGCGTACCTACACTACCCCAGAATCATGAGAGCTGGTGGTACCAGAAAGATGCCCCAGCCTAATATACACAAAGAGTGAGAGAGATGTTTACACCTCTCTGTAAAACATAATGGATGCCTGACTCTTAGGCTGGCCAAATGGAAAGTCAGACAGTAACAGGTGTTGCCAAGAGGTACAGGATCTGGAACCCTCATACACTCCAGGTCAGTATGTAAGATGGTATGGCCACTTTGGAAAAGGTTTGCCAGTTATCAATACTTTAAATGTAGAGTTATCAGATAATCCATGAGTTCTATTCCTAGTCTATATCTAAGAGAATGGAAAGCGTAAGCTAAAGAAAAAAGCCACCCCAAAACAAAAACAAAACCACCACCCCTCAAAAAACCCACTCGTATATAAATGCTCATAGTAACATTATTATTATTATTATTATTATTATTATTATTATTATTATTATTATTTTGGTCTTTTTGAGACAGGGTCTCTCTATGCAGTTCAGGCTGACCTTGAGCTCACTTTTCGTAGCCCAGGCTAGTCTCGAACTCACACTGATCCTCCTGCCTCAGCCTCCCAAGTGCTGGGATTACAGGCATGTGCCACCATGCCTTGCCCGATAGTAACATTGTTAACAGTAGCTGAAATCTGAAAACATCTCATAGGTCACTACACCAAGGAATGGATAAGAGACACAAGGTATATCTATATAATGAGGCATTCTGAAATAAAAAGGCACGAAGAACTGATATATGCCACAGTATGCAGGGACCTCAAAAACAGCATACTTACTAAAAGAAAACCACAAAGGATCATACATTACATGATTCAGTTAATACAAAATGTCCAGAGTAGGCAAATCTACAGCAACGGATTAGTGATTGGTTGGGCCTAGCAGTGGGCAAGACAGAGGGCAGTGGGGAGAGACCGCAGGGGCTCTTATTCCGGGGTGGTGAGAACATTTTGAAATTAGACAGTGGCTATGGTTGTATAATCCCATCACTATATTCAAGAATGCTGCATGGTACATTTTAAACTGGGTGGATCGCATGGTATGTGGATTATATCTCAAAATCTTTAACAAAAATTAGTGGAGGTCATTATGGCTGAGTTGGGGGTAAGGGTCCAGAGGAAGAAGAGGAGCCCACTGTGCTGGGAGGATGAAGCTTCCTCGGAGAGATGGCTCATGAGGCCAGCATTGAAGGGGGACACGAGACTGGGAAGGAGTGTTGGGGTACAGGGAGAGCACAGGAACAAAGCCCGGGAGCCAGGGAGGCTAGGGAGAGGCTTGACGTGGCTGGCCCTGGGGCACACAAAAGATTGGGGGGATGAAGGAGGCAGGCGGCTGCGGCAAGGCAGGGCTTGGAGAGAGAGAGGGAGGAATGGGCTAGAGAGCGTCCAAGGTCTCCTTAGGGTTAAGCTTTGTCTTCTATATTTCCCCTGTGCCTTGAGCATAAACTTTCAACATCTTGTTTGGTTTTTAATGTATATGACCTCAGACCATGGAGGACTGCATTGTTTCTTTTCCTTCTTTTTTTTTTTTTAAACTTTATTTGTTTATGTTATGGCCGGCTCAGCCTGCCCTGGGGGTGGAGCTGGCGCAGCATGTGGTGCTGGGGATTGAACTGTGGTCCCTGTGGTTGCCTAAGCTTGCCTAAGCAGGTGTTTTAGACCACAGAGCCATCTCGCCGGCCCCTGCATTGTTTCTTGACCACAGGCCTTAGCTCTTTCTCTTCAATACTGTGTGTTGTCATTGGGCACTGGGACATCTTTCCAAGCTCATGTGGCTCAGATGATGGGGACCAAAGAGGCCTGACGGGCTGGGGCAGGCTGGGGCAGGGTGCAAGCAACCCCATGTACTCACTGCACAGCTGGCCCTCATCTTCTCCCTGCTCGCAGTCCTCATGGAAGTCGCAGGCCTGCCCGAGCTGGAGGACCGTCCCATTCCAACAGGTGAAGGAACTCTGCAGGGCCATCTTGGATCCTGGGGATGTTCCTAAAGAATACACAGACACATTTGTCTGATGAGTTTGTCTTCTATGTTTTCTTTGTTCCTCGAGAGTATATTTTACAAGATCTTGTTTGGTATTTAATGGCTATGACCTCGGGCCTTGGAGGACTGTATTGTTTCCCAGCATTGGCTGGCTCCATGGCAAGGCCCAAAGAAAAGCTTCCTCCACTCTACCATTCCCAACCCAAGGTCTGACCGAGGCTCCTCTATCTCAATCCAGCCGCAGGCAGGGCCAACCTCAGCAAGTGGGGAGGATGTCTCTCCCTAGTGCCCTCGCCCTGGCTGCTGAGGCTCTCATGCTGTAGTGATGGTGAGTGGCCAAGCAGTAGACCTTGTTTTCATGTTCCGCAAACACTATGGGGGCCTCCAACTCATCCTTCAGTGTGCCCGGTGGACACACTACAGGTAGGGTCTTGCCTGCACAACCAGTCCTCTCCTCAAGGTCAAACCTGGAGTTCCAACAAGCAGACTTGATCCTGGGTTTTGATTCCAGATTCTACTATATGGAGTGATTTAGAGAGTGGATTCTAGAGACACACAGCACTGCTTCTGTGACATGCTAAGCCTACCATCGAGAGACCTGCGCTCTGAGTCCCATAAGATTGCTGCATGAGGCTGACCATGTCCCTTGTCTGTCTGGATTACCCACTCTTTTATAAAAGGGAGAACTTTGAATACATCTTTAAACTTTTTTCTAGCACTACATTTCTTAGATAAATGATATTATCTAGGGGAAAATGAGGATAGTTTATAATGCACATATTAGCAGTTATTAGCTTCTGTATGAAGAACAAAGCAGTGTGATAATTAGTCTGTGACCACTTGTGTCTCTGCAGGCCCCGTAGGCCCAGGCTATAGGGAGGAGCAGGCTAGCCTGGCCTAATTTCTATGACTTGAGTGGAAAATGTAGCCTGGTGCCTCTCAGGGCCTGCCTGGTGCCTTCTGTAACTCAGCTCTTAGATGGTAGGAGGTGCAGGAGCCTCCAGCCCTGTGGAGGTGAACAGGTGCAGCCTAGCTGAGTTGATACCCACAGGTATGGCGCCTCACCCTCTTGCCTTTTTGCTAGCTCTAGCCTGGCAGCTGTTTCATCAGTGGTCACCTCCTGCTCTCCCACCTACCTCAGTGCTTTGGAAGACCAAGGCCTTTCTGAGCCTCATGCAGGGGGCTTCTCCAACTCTAGCTGCAAAATCAAATGTAGCCGACTATGTTATGGGACACTCCAGGGTGAGCGATCGATCTTTAATGCTTCAGATTCCATGATTTTCTGGTTCATTTAACTGTTACCAATGTTACAAAACCTATTGAAGTCCTGCCTATTTGCTTCTAGAGTTCCCCTGTCTACCCTAGCATGTCAGGCTCTGTGAGAGAGGCAGGCAGGGTTTAACAATGGGTCTTAACACTTCCTAAGCACAGAAATTGAGGTCAGAGATGTAAAGTTATTTGTCTAAGGTTATGCAGTATAGGAGATGTAAACCCACTTTGTTGAACCTCAAAGCTGCTTTTATCCATCATGTGGAAGGGAAATCTACAGGTGATCTTGTCCCTCTTTTATCAGCTATTCCAGGTAAGGTTTGGCTTATCAGATTATACAGAAGCCACCTGGCATTGGCCTCCAGCCTGGCAGGCAGTCTCTGTGCCTCCTGGATGTGGGAAAATAAGCCCCATGTCCTTCCTACAAATCGCAACTGAGCCCTTTAACTTGTCCTCCAAGGTTGCTGATGATCCAGGCCCAGGTTGCCTTTTCTGTCTCATTTCCCTTTGCCTCTCTCTGTGAATGCTGAGATGTGGGGGTCACATGAAGGTGGCCCCCAGAACCTGCTATCCATCCAAGCTCACAATTTCTCCTGGTGATAACCCTCACATCTTTTATTGACTTTGGCTCTGTTAGCTTTACTCTGGAACTTCTAAGGATGTACTTTCATCTTCTCTATCACGTTATCTCAGCTTCTGGTCATCCTCAACCCTAGCTAGGCTTCATCCTTAGGAGAGCTGATGACTGGCCTGAGTCCTACTCCAGAGGGGCAGGCTGTCTAGCACTGTAAACACATCCTAATCCTGGGAACCTAATAGGAATGTGAGTGTTTCCTTACAGGGTAAGAAGGACTTTGATGATAGGCTTTCTAGATGGCAAGATTCTTCTGGGTTAGCCAGGTGGTCCAGAGAGCCCTTAGCAGAGGGAGGTAAGAGAATCAAAGAAAGAAGTAAGAGACGCAAGTCTGGAAGCATGAGGGTGGGGTGATGAGAGGAAGGGGGGCCCGGCCCAAGAGTTGCAGGAAACTTCTAGAATTTGAAAAAGTCAGGAAAACAGATAATTCCTTAGATTCTCCAGAAGGAATCAGCCCTACCCAACAGCATGCCTTTAGCCCAGTGAAACCGATTTCAGACTTCAACCTTCTAGGACTGTATGAGAATAGAGAATAAATTCATGTTATTTTAAACTATCAATCTGGGCGTGGTGGCTCACGCCTGTAATCCCAGCACTTGGGAGGCTGAGGCAGTAGGATTGGTGCAAGTTTGAGACCAGCCTGGGCTACAAAAGTGAGCTCAAGGCCAGCCTGAACTTCATAGTAAGACCCTGTCTCAAAAAAACAAAACAAACAAACAAAAAACAAAAACAAAACTATCAAGTTTGTGGTAGTTTGTTACCACAGCACTAGGAAATAAATATTCCATCGAACCTAACTCGAGCTGAAATCACCAAGTCAGCTTAGGGTCTGGGACAGCTTAAGCCCAGGGAAGATTTAGATCAACTTCTTGGTTCTTTAGCTTTTCGGTGACTACTGCCTTATAGTTTCCTGGTCTGGTCACCTCTACCTCCTTCTTTGACACACAGCATAAAAATGCTGTCGCTATGCCTTAGGACAGCCTGAGATGGTTCCTCCCAAATGCTTTATCGATCCTAAGTGCAGAGACAGGAATAATAGAATTTATCCTTGCTCTCACAATGCCAGTTCCAAGTATTTTTGGCTAACTCTGTCTCCCCTGGAAGAGTGACACCACAGGGTGAAACACTTTCCTGAGGTGCTGACATGTGAGCTTGGCCGGGTTTCACGGACCATGTCCCAGCAATCAAGGCCACAGAGGCATGAGCTGTTTGCTCACTAAGCCTTGGAACAATAGGACAAGGAAGCTCTATTACTTACACTTCCCGTTAGGAAATGCAGAACTCAGTCATATGGTCTGTCTTCCCTGCTCCTCTGTCAGGGCCAAGATGTTTTATGGTTCAGTATAGCTCATCTCCCTTGGTCCTGACTCACGCAGGAGTTTAGTCCTCAGAGTCCCATAGAAACAGATTTAAGAAGGTAGAGACAATCTCACTACGGTATTTAGAAGGGAGGCCTTTTGGAAGTGATTATATTGAATTAGGTTATGAGGGCAGCATCCCTGTGACTGAATCCCAGTGGCTCTGTAAGGGAAGAGCAAGGCATTACAGGAACACAGATATACCTGGGTTCTGTGTGCCATGAATGACATAGTCAGAAGGGACTTCACCAGGGCCCATGCCGTGGTGCTCGACTTCTGGCTGTGAGGTAAATAAAACATGAACTAAGTAAATATCCTTTCTTTAAAAGGAGCCTGCCTTATGTATTTTGTTATAGGACTAAGTATTTAGGACTTAAAAATTCTCCTTTGAATGTGGTTAGTGGCTTCCAAGGCATGCTTCCTAGGCCTTAGAGAAGGTGATAATTAAAACACAGCTAGGACATTGTCACTCTCATTCTTAGGTCTACCGTAGGAAACAAGCAAGCTCAAGAACTTATAACATCTTCCCTAACCTATGGGACACACCCAAGCTGTTTTATTCAAACCAGGTGGCCCTTTGTGTGTCTAGAAACACAGGAGCGGTTTGTCCACCAGTGACTTGGCATTCCCCAAATAGGTCTCACAATTTTTTTTTTTTTTTTAAATACCTTTCCATCATTCTAAAAGCATAAACCTGTCATCTAAAGTTTGAAATCAGGTTAAACAGGAACAAAAATGAAGCCTAGAGTCCTACCTCCCAGAGGCCATTTTTAACATCTTGGTTAATTTATCTGTAATTTTTTTCTGCCTATGCTTTAGTCAAGCCATAGGCTTCTCGGCCTCAAAATAATTAAGGTTATATCACAAGATTTTCCAGGGGCTTTAAGAATTCCCCCAAAGAATACTTTTTTTAATGGCTACGATACAGAGTGATATTCACCATCACTTACATAAACATTATTTGATGATTGGGCATCTAGTCTGTTTATAATAACACTTTGAAGAATATCTTTGAGCATAAACCTTTGCTACATTTCAGATTATTTTCACAGGATAGATTCCCAGAAGTGGCATTACTGAATTGAAAGGTATAAACATTTTAAGGGCTCGTGGTACACATAGCCAAATTGCTATGTAGACGTTAATCCAATTTGCAGTCTTTACCAGCTGTGTTTGTATATACAGGTCCTTCAGACTCCATCCCAGCCAGCCCAGAGCATTATTCTACTTTTAATTTTTAAGTAAAGGGATCTTCCCACTGTTTGATCTTTAATTTCTTTGCTAGTGATGGTTAACGGCTTTTCACATGCGGTTGCCAGCTTTTTCTTTTCCAATGCTGTGCATGGAACCTCAGGCGCCACACATGCTGGGCAAAATGCTGTAGCACTGCACTGCAACCCAAGCCCTTCTTCATGTTTTTATACTGCATTAATGAGGATGTGAAACCATTTACTGTATGTGTGACATATGCTTACCCATACATAGTTCATGTATATTTTCATTTTGTTTATAATGTATTTTGGTGAATAAACACTTAAAATTTTCACATTATCTAAACCTATTGGTATTTTCCTTGCTGATTTTTTTTTTTTTAAAGCTCACAGTAAAGTCACATTAATATGCTGAGCTGTGAAAGGCTCAAATCGACAGCTTCCGACATTGCCAGTTGTGCTGATAACCCACTACTATTATGGAATGTTGGACTACACATACAACTGCTTTCTCTTAGCTCAATGAGAAGAAATATTTGTATCAATAGTGTTTAGGAAAGTTATCATGCCTGCATCTTATACTCTGAACAACTGCTATGAAGACAACAATATGCATTGTATTAATTATTGTGCCTGTCCTACTAATGTGTTTTGAAACTGTCTCATTGTTATTTCTTTCTTATTGTAACTAATAAAATTTTTAAAAAAGTTAAAGAAATATGAAAGTAAGCAAGTCAATCAATCAATCAATCAATCAATCAATCAATCAGTCTCACAGAGTTTGTTCCCTGAGAGACTAGCAAGCAATGCACAGGTCATCCTGCATTGTTTTGGGGTTGCCCTTACCCTTGCGGGTGCCTCACGTGTCCTCATCTGTCAGCGGTGGTGATCTGGATCTTGCCACTTCACCTGTGACATTTTCACAGGTCCTTCCTTTTCCCCAGGCATGAGCAGGTTTTTCCTTAGGTGTTTGTAGTGTACTACATTTACCATGTGGACTGTCTGCCTCATATAACCATAGCTGTTTGTGTGCCAGTGTTTCTGACCACATTGTGAGTGACTTGAAGGTAGACCTCGAATCCTATAAGGCTAGAGTAGCCTGGTACATGGATCTCCCAAATTCAGTATTTGAGGTTTGAACTGATCCTGTGGTTTAGCTGAGGAAGGTATTATTATACCCACTCTATGGCTGAGAGCACAGCGCCTTGGAATGGTCATGTGCCTGGCTGGGGAAAGCTGTAGTTGTGACCCTTTCTTCTCTATCTTTCATGCAGTGTATGTGGGCGTACAAGATGAGGGATGTCCTCAGGGGTGTTGATAGTGGGGGCAGAAGGCCAACAAGTCAGTATCCCAGCCCTTCACCCACAGGAAAAGACATAGTGTGTATATGTGCGGGGTGTCCAGGAGTGGATGGAAGTTTTGCTTTCGCCCTCTGGATGTCCTGGACCTTATAGATTTTATTCCAGGACCTGTTTTCCAGGGCTGAGGCCCAGTTGCAGCCCAAACAAACTGTCTTTGAGCCTGGGTTTGACCAACTTCTCCCCATTTATTTTCTCAGTTGGAGGCTTTTCCTGGTACAGCCTCCTCTATACCCAGGGAGCTTCATGCTTACAAGAGATTCAATTAGATGGATGCCTGGCACTCTGATCATCACTGCCAGCCCAAACTCACGACTAATGGGGCGCAACAAAAAACAACTGCTCCATCTTCTCAAGTTCTTTTTTTATGGGGGCCATAAATTCCAAAGAAGAGAGCATCCTGGTAAGTTGTGTTAAGCAAGGGCCCAAGCTCCCTCAACAGTGTCCTCTATGAGGCCCTGCATGATGATAGCCCACCTCCAGAGCAATAAGGAAGGTGCAGAGGCTGGACATAAAGAAATGCCACTTATTTTCTGGGGCTCATGGGTACTGACTGTTACAGGTAACTCCTGAAATACCTAAATGCCCTAAAGGCAGAAAGATAAGAGAGGTTGGAGATCAAGCCACCCACAGGAGAGTTGGTGCTGGGGAATTTTTCCTTCACAAGGGTCTTGTCTATGGGAATTTACTAATTAGCCTTTGAAACAGCAGTTCCTTTCAGGCTGACAGTGCAAGTCACTGGGGGTAGTAAACTGTCTTCATTCCATACCTTTGTATAGATTTTAACAACTTGCAGTGTGCTTTCCTAATCCTTCATTTGAGCCACATAAAAACCCAGGAGAACAGTTATTATTCCAACCTGATTAATCAGATGACTGAAGAATCAAGGGCCTAAACAATACACATTGCTTTATTCTTCTTCTTCTTATTATTATTACTATTTTGTATTTTAGGGAAGGATCTATAAGGTGTTTAGGGTCTTACTACTAGATTGGACTCATAGTGATCCACTTGTTTACAGCCTCCCAAGAGCTGGGATTACAGGCCACACCCAGTCTCAATTGCCATCTCAGTGTGCCCCAGGGGTGGGGCCAGCATGACCATATTGCTTTTAAACAGTAAAACAGCACAGTATGCTATGAGTCACTCTCCAGGTGCTTTCTCTAAAGTCTCATGGCTAAGGAAACCATGGTGGAGGACCCAGAGCTGGGGCAGGTGATGGCAGCCAGAGTGAAATCCTCTCCTGTGACTGTCAGTCAAGATGCTAATCCTGACTGGTGGGAATCACTCAGGCAGTGAAACACTGCTGATGCTCAGGCGCCCCCTGATCCAGTGATGCCCTTGTCTCTGCAGAATAGGTCCGTGGCAATGGTGGTGCCCACAGCTCCCTGGCTATTCTTAAATACCACTTCCAAGGAGAGCCAGAGAAATCGGGCTGAACATCTGGTCTCTCAGGTGGGTCCTCACCTCCATTACCACTGCTGCCTTCTGGTATAGTGGTGGTGCCAACCTCAAACCCCTGCTTCAAGACCCTCTCCATCTCCCATGTCTGGCTCTGGGGTTCTGGGCAATAGCTATTGGCGACTATGTTTATGAGGTGGATTTGATGGAACCGGTGCCAACTTGACTGATGCTGGTCCTTATTAATGACTCTCCCCTGAGGACTTCTGCCCCCCTATACATTTTACTAAGCCACTCACCCAGGAAGCTTGACTTACAGTGGCTTTTCCTGTCTCAGCCGTTCATCATTTGCCTCCTGGAGCATCTCTCTTGGAACAACATGCCACATTTGTTTTTCCATTTATCTTCTTTGCAAATGCAGCAGAAATTAGTTCAGGTTTGTGTCAGCGACACATGTGGCCCAGGTCAGGTTATACGAACTGCTGTTCTACACCACAGGTCCTTTTGCCTCATGGTGCCTTCAAAACAGACACCCACACAAAGGCTCCTCCTTTAATTGTGTTCGCTAAAGTTGATGTTCTGAGATCAGTACAACTCTTCTAACTCAAGTTTCTTTTTTAAATGAATGTCAAATTTTAAGACACTTAATTAATTTTTAATTAAGGTGATTTATGTGGCTTTATAAAAGACACATTTGTCTCAGCTCCTGGCCATCTCCCACCTGCTTGCTCTTGCCTAACTGATGACACTCATTAAAGGTGGAGAGCGGTGAGTGCTGCTTCAGTGAGAAGGGGTCTTAACTCTTAATTTTAAATGAAAAGGAGATGGGATGCAGAGAAGCATTGCAACTAGGGGTTGTTGGGCCTGGGCGTGGCTCCCACCTGCTGGGGGCAGGCTTAGCATTTCCTAGACTAAGTCAGTCAGGAGCTTAAGGGTCAATAAGCCCGGAGATATGAAAATGGATGGGGACATGATGAGGATGCAGTGAAACAGTGCTCAAGGACAGCCGCAGCTCCTGTGGTGATGGTTATGGGATGCTGGAGGGCCCGCACACTATGCGCAGCAGCCTGCCCTGCGAAGGGTGAAGGACCTCCTACAGTACAGTGCAGACAACCTCATTAAAGCACTGGCATCAAAATGTAAGTGGGCAGGGAAGAGGGAGCCTGGGTACGGAGGGTCAACAGCCTGCTGGGGAAGAAAACATTGCTCTGTAGGGCCTTGGCCTGCCACTAGGCCCTCTGGGATCATGAGCAGTCTCTACCGTGCCTTTGTAGACCCTCAAAAGCCAGCATGCACACCCACCGTAGGCTGAGTCTGTGGCATCGATAGTGCGGCCTGGGGCTCTGAACATCAGCATTGTGCAGCTTAGTGATCATGCTGCTGCTTGGGAGGGGCGTCCCTCACCGGTGCGTCCCACCAGCTCCCTGGGTGATACCTGGATATGCCACAATCTGAAGACCTCTAACGCTGGGGAAGTGGGCTTCCAGCTCAAAACCCGAGCCCTGCGCCATCAACCGTTGAGTCACATTATCACCACGCCAGCTCCTTCCATGGTTGAGCATTCTCAGTTCCTATGGCATCCAAAGTTCATTGCTGTTTGTCTTGTGTTGATAAGATCCCATAAGATACAGAGAAAACAGTACTAGGTTCTAATCTTCCTCCAATACTAGTTAGTAGGAAGAACATGGGCAGTTTCTGGCTCTTTTAACTCAGGAATGCTGTCTAACTTTCTGTGAGGATTCCATGAAATGATGAGTCCATAAAGCATGTGGATTCTTATTCTGAGGTCATTTAAGAGCTATGCTAAAGACTTAGGGCAATTAGCTATGAAGGGTGGGTGGGTGGAGAGGAGCCAGGCAAGGACGGCACAGGCTGAACCTTGGGAACAGAGGGAGTCTTCAGGTAATCCTCGCATCACACAATCATGCTGAGACTCCACAGGGCCTGACCCTGTCAACGAAACAACAATGGAAACAAACGCAAAGTAATTTCCAGCACAAGTGATAGCTATGAAAAAGTCACACTTGCAGTGATGAAGTTTTAGCACATCATCTCTGGAGGGAACTCACTGTTAGTGAACTCTCTGCACACAGCTCCCTTGGGGCCTAACCCTACCACAAGTCACGTCTGGTTTTCATAGCATGCAATCGACATTGCATGGTCTCTATGCCCAACTTCAGCATGTCCCGTTGAGTCTTTAAACATCATGGCCTGCAATTGCTTATAGCCTCTGTGTAATCTGGTTCAACTGTCCAGAACTCTCTTCATCTGAAAAGTTTCTTCCATCTCAAATACCACTTCTCCACTTGTTGTTTATCTCTCTGCAGGAAGCCATGTGTCTTCCTCTGGGAATAGCTACCAGCCTTCTTGTGTGTGCTCACCTCACTCTTTTGGTGTTGACATCTATGGTTCTTACTTTCCCCAAACATATCCTACATTCTGTGAGGTAAGGAGGCCATCCTCCTAATTTTACTCCTGGTGAGTGCTTGGACATAGTATTGATGAATATATGTCAAAAGAAGACAATACAGACCACCAATAGAAAATGTCACTGAGGAGTTCTGCCTTCTGCAGGTATTTTTGATTTCTTTGGGTTCTACCAAAGAGCTTCCCTCATCCAATTTGATCTCCGTCTTCACTGAGCAGATATTTCTAGAGCCTCTGACATATGTCTGGCATCAGAGGGACAGCAGTAGAGAAACAGTCACCTGAGACCCAGCTTGAGGATCTGGTCACAAGAGTCGTCTCTCTGTGTATGGGGATATTGGGCTGGGTGCTGAAAAATGAGAGAGAAAATGCCATGTCAATAGCCTGGAGGAGCTTTCGGTATGAAAGCGTGTTGTGATCCAGAAGTGGAGCAAAGGCTGGTCTGGCTGCTAGGGATCACAGAGGATCATGAAGGCCGGCTGCAGAGGTCCAACGGGGCCAGGTCCCGCAAGCTGTGGTTAGGGTAGGAATTTTATTTTAGAGTTTAAACAGGAGACTGAACACTATTTGATAAGTCTTTAAAAGGATCATTTGGGGCCCATCAGGAAGAAGGAACTAGAGAGGGCAATAGAGAAGGGAAAGCCCATGGGCAGATTGCTTCTGGAGTTGACCGGGGAATTTCAGACAGCCTGGTTGGGGCTGCGATGGTAGAGTAGAAAGGAGGTAAGTGAGTGATACACTGGAGCTGCCGGGGGGGAACCTGCGGGTGGGTGGAGGTGACAGTGAGACAGTGAGTGACCCAGAGCATGGCTCTGGGCAGAATCAAGGTTTCCCACGGACACGGAAGGGTCCTTCAGGGCTTGTTTCAAAATTCAAATTCCATGTACCAAGCCAGTCTCCGTATGAATTTACTAAGAACTGCAGAGGTTCCTGTAGGCCATCAGAGGGAGGCAGAATGTGTTTCATTTTCACGGTTGAGCTCTCTGAAGAAATTAAAGATTTTCTTATTCCTTTGTAGCCTTAAAGCCCCGTTTATTTTCTTGCATGTTTTTTTTTTTTTTTTTTTTTTTTTTTTTTTTTTTTTTTTTTTTTTTTTTTTTCGTAAGGTTACCCTATTTGACATTTATCTTCATTGCTTTGGCTGAAGAGACACACCAATAATTTTATTTTTAATATTATAAATGACCTCCATGTTCATTTCACCATTAATCTCTCTGAAAAGTAGTGATATTTAACCATTCTGCACCACAGCTCCCCATAAAATAATGTCATTTTCTTCTCTAGTTTGCTCAGTAAACAATGAGCAGTTCCAATTGTACCTTGGAGAATTAATACTAATCACAAACAAATTACAGCCACAACTGAGACTGCTGCAGGGACCAGACTCTGGGTTATGCAGCAGAGATGGCTGCTTGGTGTGGGAGAGAAAAGGTAAGTGGGAATCATCCAGGTGGGCGAATCACGATCATGGTTAGTGGCCTCTAGGCACCTCTAGCCAAGGCCGCTAGGTGGATTTGGCCTCTGGAAGATCACCCACCAGCGGTAGTCATGGTGAAGGGCTCTCTGCCTCGTGAAGATACAAGATAGGCAGTGGATGCAGAGGCATATATTTTTTTTAAAAATTTTTTTTATTTATTATTTTTATTCTTGTTTCAGAACCTTTGTTTGTTTATTCACTCATTTTTATGACCGGCTCAGCCCACCCCAAGGTCAGGGCTCGCGCAGCATGTGGTGCCGGGGATCGAACCGCAGTCCCTGAAGCTGCCCAAGCTTCCCCAAGCAGGGGCTTTAGACCACTGAGCCATCCTGCTGGGCCCTGCAGAGGCATATATTAATCATGACAATAAGTCACCATTTATAAGTACTTACAAAGTTCTAGGGTCTAGCACAGTCTTTGTATGGTTCATTTTATTTAGCTTCAGACACTACATGGCACGATTATTATTTCCTTTACTGAGAAGGAAACTGAGATACAAGAGTTTGTAAATTAATTCCCTAAACAATAAAGTATTGGCAGAACCAGGATTTTAAGTCTACTTGAGCCAAAAGCCCATGCACTTAATATCCTAAACTGATTAGGATGGAAAAGCTATTGTAGAAGCTCCAGCAATAAATGAAAAGAAGGATTGTGGATTGTAGGACAGTGGAGTGCCAAAGAGAACATGTGTAAGGGGTTGAAGACAGCCCTGAAGGCAAGCTGGGAGTCTTGGGGATCCAGAGCGAGTGGAAGCCGGAGGGTGACACTGGCTGGGCTTGTGAGTAGGACTCTGGTCTCTTAATGGACTGGCAAGAAAGTGTTCAGGTAAATGATATCCCAGGTAAGTACTAAGACTAGGCCCAGGCACAGGGAAAAAATGGAATCTGATTATCAGGGTTCACAGTTTGTCTTCATAGGCCTGGAAAAATATCTGTTATCGTCAGAGGTTGTTGGGGGTAAAATGAATAATTATGGGAAAGTACTCTGTAAACCACCTAGTGCAGGGACGATGGGCCTTGCAGAACTTTCAGGGATATGGAGTCTGGTGCAGCACTCATGCCACACGACTGCCACCACTGCCCTAGTGTTAGCAAACAGTTAATATTTCTTTGTAATATTGACTGCCTGACATTCATACATGATCTCACTAAATCCATCAGGGGTTGCTCCCTGCCTGTCTTAACTACAATGTAACTTCTCAGTGAGGTGTTCCCTGGTGACTTTAACATCACTTCCACATTCCTGCTCCAATTCTAAACAATCATTTCCCTCCCTATTGTTTCTCCTTGCTATTTGTAATCAGGCACTTCCCATATTAACTTTGTTGCAGTCTTTCTCCCCAAGTAGCATTTGGGGAATGGAAGCTTAGAGTGCATTTCGTTGCTTAGTTCCCTGTGCCTAGAACAATACTTGGCATGTGGTAAGACTGCAGCAAAATTTATTGAAAGAATAAGTAAATAATACTTTTTAATAAATACTTTTAAGTAATGGATTCAGAAGAAAGGTTTGGGCTTCATTCACAGCTTAGAGTTAGTATTTCAGAGCATAGGCATTTCACCAAAGAAGACTTCTGTGTAGTCCAACTCAGTAGCTACATTTGTATCTGTATTAAAAAATGAATCATGTAAGAGGCTGACTGAAGAGCTGTTGACTTCTTGAAAGACCTAGCATACTAACTCTGTTCAGGGTCAGGGCTACATGCTTATAGAAGCAGTAGAGCTGGATAGGGGCATGATAAAGCTGCCTCGGGCAGGGGTTGCGGCAAGTTGCACCACACAGAGGAGGGAATGATGCGCTATTCACAGTGAGCAAGGAGAGGCTGGGAGACAGAGTGTCCCAATTCAAGTGCAAAGCCAAGAGGGTCTTGGAAGCATGCCCTGGGCCAGCAGTGCACCCTGGAAGGACTGTCTTTCCAGCTCGGATCGAGAAGCAGCAGTGTTTCTTCAGAGGAAACATGAAGAGTTTCACTGTTACTCATTTTGATAGGCTGAATCTAGGCTCAATATTTGAGCCTCTCATGCCGATCAAGGTTTCATGTTTTGGGGTGGTATCAAGACTTCCTTACCACCTGCATTTTTAACTTTTCCCCTGTGATGGCACTGGGCATCACACCTACAAGTACTTGACCACTGAGCTTGCTACTCAACCTTTAATTAATTAATTAATTAATTAATTAATTAAAATTTTGAGATAGAGTCTCACCAAGTTGCCTGGATTAGCCTTTAACTTGTGATTCACCTTTCCCAACCTCCTAAGTGAGATTTCAAATCTAGACCATCGCGCCTGGTTTGTTTTAGTTCTTCTACACAAAGAATCACAAAATTGGGAGAAACCTAATGGGGAAAAATAGTAGTGACAAACAGGAGAGAAGAGTAAATAGTAGTAATGGTACTGCTATGCATCAGCCCTTTTTTGCATCGTCTTTTCCTGGACTCCTCTAACAAATGTGCCACAAGATCACTGATTTAGGATGACTAATACAAAGTAATGGAAAATAGCATGTGTTGGTGATGGAGGATGCAGAAAAAAGGGAACATCTGTAGATTGCTGGTGGGGATGTATGTTGTGCAGTTATGAAAACAGGAATTATCACACGATTCAACAATTCCACTTCTCAGTATTACACAAAAGCAGAATCTTGGGGAGATGTTTGTATATGCATATTCATATAACAATTCTCAAAAGTCAAAAAAGTAGAAGTAACCAGAATGTCCATTCATTAACGAATGGATAAACGGAATGTGACTCATCTATACAACAAAGCAGAAAATTCTGGTACCTGTTACAGCATAGAAGAGCCTTGAAGATCTCAAGACGGTAGGTGAAATGAACCAATGGCAAAGGACAAATGCATGATTCCATTTGGATGAGGTATCTCATATGAGTAGTTGAATTCATGGGAAAAGAATGTAGAATGTTGGTTTCAAGGATTGGGGAAGGGAGAAAGGGTAATAGTCTCATGGATGTAATGTGACTAAGCTTGACTAAGCAAGCACAAGGAGCCTGGTTCGATCCCATATGGTGTGCTGGCCTGCCCAGGAGTGCTAAGCCAGTCCTCAAGACCAGGTGTGGTGGTGCATGCCTGAAACCCGGCACAGGGGAGGCTGAAATGGGAGGATCACTATGAGTCTGAGCTGCATAGTAAGTCTCTGTACCAAATACATAAAATTAAAAACAAAAAACAAGATTTAGTTCGGGAAGATGGGAAAGTTCTGGAAATTGGTTGCACAATGGTAACTATATTTAACACTACTGAATTGTATACTTAAAATGACAAGATGATAATTTCTGTGGTATATGTATTTGGTCACAGTTAAGAAAAAGAGCACTGATTTTGTTGGTCTTGAAAATGAGCTGTAAGGAAAATGGCAGGACCAGGAGAAAGTGGGGTTGCCTACTGAGAAAGCCTGTTGCTGTGGCCCAACAAGGAGTCCAGGATCTTCTTTCCTTCCTCCCCCCTTCTTTTCTTCCTCTTCCTCTTCCTCCTCCTCTTCCTCCTCCTCCTTCTCCTGCTTCTCCTCCTTCTCCTGCTTCTCCTCCTTCTCCTCCTTTCTCTTCCTCTTCCTCCTCCTCCTCCTCCTCCTCCTCCTCCTCCTCCTCTTCCTCCTCTTCTTCCTCCTCCTTCTTCCTCCTCCTTCTTCATCCCCCTTCTCTTTGGCTTGCAGTGAGGTAACAGACAGCCAGGATACACTGGCCTGGCAATGGGAGGCCTCAGATCTAACTTGATGCTGTTACATGACCTTGGGCCAAACATTTGCCCCTCTGCTGGGCCCTGCTTACACTTGAGAAATGATGCAGTTGGACCAAATGAGCTTTAAGGGGTCTTTGCTTTTCCCTCACTGTGGGTCAATGTCTCAGCCAGAAAGGATCTGTGAAGAAGAGTTCTCCTATGTAGAAAGATGGCAAGGGGTTGGTCTGGAAATGATGGTAAGAGTGGATTACATTATACAAAGCCTATGCATGGAGGAAATTCTTGGTTCAGCTAGCCACCTCTAAATGCCAGATCCTATATTAAATAGGAGGGACATCTTGTGGGGCCATTTGGGGCCCTGTGGGTCCCCAGGCACACAGGGCTCCAGCTCTGCCTTCATGAGTGTTTCCCAACACCCAGGGAGGCTGTCAGGTACTGTATACTTGAAAGTGAAGTGCTTTTGAGCAAAGCTTACACTTTGGCATTGAGAAAATAGAAGTAGAACAGATTAAGATTTGACGAGCTCTGTCTATGCGGAAGCCCATAAACATCCATGCCCACAAGTCTCAGGCGGGGCTGCTGAGCTGCATGGGCACAGACTTGTGTTCTCTCTCCTTTCAAGGAGTTCCCAGAGAGGGCAGCAGCTGTGGCACAGAGTCCCTGGAACTGAAAGAGGCAGGGACATTTTAAATGGACCTTTAACATTGTACGCTCTCCTCAATTCACAGAATCTTTAAAGTTTACTGAACATGGGCACAGGGCTATAGAAAAGAGACTGGTTGCTCAGATAGATGGGCCAAATGTAGGCCCTACCACTTGGTCCTGAGTCAGGCATTCAGTTGCTGTCAGTTCACTATCTACCTCACAACGTTGTTTCAAGGTTCAGGTAAGCCTCAGTGCTGGTACATAGCAGCTACTCAGCACACAGTAAACAATGACAAAAGCATGACACAGAATCTTGGAGCTATCTTGTATGCTAGGGAAGTTATAGGAGTAAATAATATTAATACGGACTAAAATAGATTGTGTGTGTGTGTGTGTGTGTGTGTGTGTGTGTTGATTTAAACTTATCTGAATATTCTTTAAAATTTCACACCACTGGGAGAGGAGGCAGTACACTCCTGTAATCCCAGTGCTGAGGAGGCTGAAACAGGAAGATTACTATGAGTCTGAGCTGCATAGCAAGACCTTGTATCAACTAACTAACTAACTAACTAACTAACTAAAATATTTTAAAAATTCTCTTGAGAGGATCATTGAAGGATAAGGATTGGCCTCTTATCTTTTCCTTTTGAGTTCAGGCATGCTTATATCTTCTTGGGCTAAGAAAATACAGTGGGAGCCCCAAATAAGTTTTTTTTTTTTTCACGATTTAATATTTTTATTGTTTAAATTTAACAATGGTTATATTACATATTTGCATCATCAGATCAGCTTAGATTAATAGATATAGGCCAAATAAGTTTTGTGGGTAGCTCCTAAAGGCTGGATAGCTCTCTCCTTGTTCATACATATATCTGGCATCGGGTCTTGGAACATCTATGTAAGAAGTTTGACAACCTCAAGGATCCCATGGTGGAGAGTTTGAGTATAGACACTCTGGTGACAATCTGCATTGAGCCCAGTTTCCTACCATCTTTGCCAAGGCATCAGACACAAAGCAAAGCCATTCTGGGTCCCACGAACTGATCTTCCAGCTGAATACCATCCTAAGACCCACTCCAATGCATGTGGTGTCGAAAGCTACTTAGTTAAATTCTACTTGAATTATTGTCCCCCCAGACTGTGAGAGATGAGAGAATGCAGAGTGTGTTAAGGTACTGTATTCTGGAGTATTTGTCACTAAACACTGGGTGACTGAAATGCATGAATGGTGATGTGTGAATGAATGGCACATCATGGGGGGCGTCTAAGGATGGGCAAAGGAGGCTCTTGTGCTCAAAGAATGGCAGGCATTCATCAGACAACTAGAAAGATTAAGGGCTTCCAGGGAAAGGGAAGGTTCCCCGGTCTGTGTGAGAACAGTATGAGCCAGGGTGAGGTGGGGCAGAGACTATGCGGAAAAAAATTAAACAGGAACCAATTCATGAAAAGTCTGGACTGGTAGCCCCGAGAATTCAGACTTTAAACTTTATATGCATTATCTTATTCAGATCATTCAGTAACTGTATGAAGTAGTTGTTATTTTATTGAGGAGGCAACCAGAATTCAAGGACTTGTGAAATCATTCCTAAGGTTATAAAGCACCAGCAGAGCTAGCTTTTTATGTCTGCCTGAGTCAGAGGCCCATGTTTCTAATATGCTGGACCCAGCAGGGTGGAAAAAGCCATTTTAAAAACTCAGGAATAAACAAGAGGGAGGACTGCGAGGACAAAGCATGTAAAATGCTCTCAGAAGGAGCAGGAGCAGAACAGGAGACAGAGCGAGGACACACCTTGGAGGCTGGGAAGGGGAGGGAGCTACGGCAGGAGTCCACCGGTGTGTGGGTCAGGGCAGGGCCGTGCACTGAGAAGAGGGGGTTGGGGGGCATTTGAAAGGGAGAATTAAGATGAAACCGTGAGGTGTTGGGGGAAGAAATGAAATAGCCCACGGGAAGCTGGGCACTGGTAGAATTTTCTCTATAAGGGCAGCAGGAAGAAGCTGGCTACTCTCTCTCTTGGGACCCACAGTGGCAGGGCCCTGTGCTGGGCTGTCCACCTTTTCCCCTCCTGTAGAGCCTCTGGGGCTGGCAGGGTAGCTCTGTGGCACTGGGGAGGCTCAGGAAGTGGGGCTGGCATGCAGACCCTGTGAAATGCAAGGAGAACTCTGTGGCTGACATATTCTGGGAAGGCATAGCTGGGAGTAGATGGCACAGGGCTGCTGTGTGCATCTATGCACTCTGGGGGCAGCAGGGTGACCTTGGAGGGATGGTCTTGCCATCCCAGCTGCCCACAGTTCCCAGGAATGTGGCTCCCCCCATGAACAAATTCCCCCAGGTCCCATTATCCTGCAGGGCCTTTCTGCAGCTCTCCACCTGCTCCCCATTAGGACAGATGCTTGGAGGATTTAGAGCAGGTGAAAACAGCCACAGGGCCAGGACTCAGAGACCTGATTGCTCACAGGCCCTCTCCACTTGCAGTCAATAGTTCATGTGTGGCCAGTATTGTTAAAAAAAAAAAAAAAAAAAAAAAAAAAACTTTGCAAATTTAATGCAGGCTGATTTTGAAAATTAAATCCTAAGTTGATTTGTGTACTTCAGCTGTAGTATTAGAAGAAGCTGCTAAGTGCACATGACATTGTATCAACTGTACAGATGCAGGGGAGGGTGTCATCGTGTCTCACATGTATGAGAACCCAAAGAGCAATGTCTAGATTTAGAACTAAATCTCAGAAAGAACATTCATTTTCCTATGAATGCTCTGAATCTTATAATTGATCCTGTTTCCTTTTTCGTTTTGGCTGCTAGAAAGCATGGGAATATAATTTAGCCAAATTTCAGTTATTACAAGAGACTTGATGGCACCTTCATACTAAAATATTCCTTTATGTCACCCTGATTTATTCATTCGTATGCTTATATGTAATTGCGGGCCACCTCAAATCTTTTGAAGAATGCACAAATGTTTTTCTGTCTGTTATCTTCAAAGACTTAACCTTGTCTATTCTCAGTGAAGACAACTAACTTGCCATCAGTAAAGTGAGATTCATACTCTCCAATGGAAAACTCTTCACAGTAGCGACACAGTGATGTCTCTTTACATCACTGGCTTTCCTGGCCCTTCTGCCCCAAGCAGAAGCTCATTTCCCATTCCTTTCCAAGGCAGCTCACAGAGCGCTGCAGCCCCAACCAAGCAGGCTGTTTCTGTCTCCACCTTTCTCCCACCTTCCACTGGCAAGAGGTCTTCCTGCCCATTGCCGGAAGCCAGAAGCATAACCAGAGGTTATTCTAAGCCTGAGTCCCAAAAGCTCTTCTTTGCAGAGTCTGTTCTGACATAAGACATCTGGCCCAGACGATCTGGCCTTGCCAGTGACTCAGGAGATTCTCAGCCATTGACATGGGCAGGGTGGGATCTCGGCCAAAATCTGTACTATGCAAGGAGGTGGCTACTGCCAGGAGGTTGGTAATTTTTAATCAAGGTCCAGAGTTGGTTGTGCTACTGCTTGTTTATGGGTCAGAATGCAATGCTGCCTGAACCCCTGTGCTCTGAGCCAGCACCCTCCTCCACCTAGTCCCTGTTGGCTCCTCTTTTGTGTGCCAAGCATAACAGACAATGATAGGGGAAGCAGCACAGGGAAGCCCCCACTGAAGCCAGGGCCAGTCATCTAACAAGAGGCCGGTGTGTGCTGAGAGGGGTTAAAGAATGGCTTCCATCTGCCTCTGCCCAAGCTTGGGAGATTTCATACATAGGTGGCCCAGGAAAAGAACAAAGTTTGAAGTTCCACGTGTGGTTTCCATTGAAGGTGCATTGCTATTGCACCATTGTAAAGCCTAAAAATTACAAGTGAAGCCATTGTAAGGGACAATGTGACCTGCTGGGGAGACTAGAAGCCAAAACTTTTCTAGGAAGAACAGACATAATTAGACTGTTAGACCAGAACATTTCCTTGAAGAGATAGAGAGTAGCATGGACATTTAGTCCTAAAGATACTCACTGCAGATTATAATATCTTGAAAGTACAAGCGAAGATCCTAAGAGTCCAATGACATGGGCAATAAGAATAAAGGATGGTATACCTGTATCACACGAAGAGAGGTATTTTAGCAAATTTTACTAATGTGAAAGAATCTTCATGACTAATTAGGTAGGAAAAAACCCATACATAATTGCAAGGGAATATATTAAATTGTGAATCATGGTGGCCTAAGCTGGATGGCTATGAATGCTTATATGGCCCTGAATTTATGAGGGATGTAATGGGCATATACAACTTTTGTAATCAGAAACCATAAGGTTGCTCTGTTGCTCTAAGAGAAATGTGAGCAACTCAGTTCTCTCATTTTTGAGACAGGAGTCTACTCTCATGGCCCCATTCGACCCTGTGTTTCTACTCATAAAGCTGCTCAAAGCACTTTCACATCTTCCTCACTACTTCTACTTATCTACTCAGGACCAGGAGGGCAAAGATTGTGCCCATCTTTTGCAGAAGAAAATAGTATGGAATGGTATCACTGCATAGAATCTTCGATCCACTTTCAAGAACTCACACCCTGACTCACTTCTGAGAGCACCCTGTGGGACTGAAGTTGGTGCAAGCCAGGAGGAAGGGCTGTGCTGGGAGACTGTCCATACCCGCTGGTACCTCTCTGGGCACCACATTGCTGAAATGGCCATGGTTCTGGGATGAGGTTTTGAAAACACAGTGCAGGCTGGTACTTCTGACAGAGGCACAAATTGCTACTTCATACTGCAGCGAATCTCAACATCTGACGTCCATTGACAGCTAAATTAACAAATCGGCTAAACACTGGTCTGTTTTATGTCCTGTCTATGCCAGATGTAATGCGTTCCAGGCACAACACAATACAGACATGTTTGGATTTACAGGCTCAGGGGTAAACTGTAAACTATTCACAGACACCGTTTCACCAGCTGAACTAGGAAGCAATTCCTGCATCCATCTGTTGGAGTTTCTAAATGGGGAGGAGACGTGGAACAGAAGCAGCTGACCTGAACAGGCCGTCCCTAAGAGTACCCCATGACCCTGCAGCATACTTCCTGGGTCTTTTTTTTTTCCAGTCAGTGGGACACTTTTACTAATAATTTCTTGCCCTGATGGTTTCTAGCTGCTTCCCTGACCTCCCTTGTCCTCCTTGAAGAGCAATGACTCAGAGTAATAAAGATCTTTTGCACAACACCATTTTTTGAAGTTTGGCGACATTAATGACTTCATTTAATTCTGACAACTTCATGGCATATTGTCACTGAAATTTTACACACTAGGAAAATGGCTCAAGGGACAAGTAGGTGGTAAATGATAGAGAGGGGTATAGAGGGGCAGAGAAGTGTTGTCTCCTGGCTGCCAGTCCAGGGATCCTTCTAGAACATTCTAAGAGTGGGTCTCTGATCTGCTTGAGAAGAGAAAACCTAACTACCCTCTGAGGTCCTGGTGTCTTCCTTCTACTAAGAATCTTATTTTCTATGTGGGCTACTGTGCAGATAGAGAAGCCACAGGGAAACCCCCTTTTAATACATTTTTCAGTTGTGGCAACAAAAACTTCTCTAACATTTACTTCTCTCTGCTTGCTTTATTTCCTTAGCAAAATATTTACAAGGGCTTGCCTTCTACCTTTGGATGGACATGGAGGTCTCTGGAGATGATGAAGACAGCTGGGGTGGCCGTAGGTTCTCCACCATAGCTGATTCCTAGGCCAAACTTACAGGCTGGTATGCATGTGCATGCATGCATGTGTACACACACACACACACACACACACACACACACACACGCATACACACACACACATCTCTTCCAGGATACACCTAAGAAAGTTCCCACTTTACCTCTCATCAGAAACACAGGGTTCTTCAGTAGCTCCCTGAGTCCTAGTTGACCTTAGTGGAAAGCCCACAGCTCTGTGGGATGCAAACCCTGGAGGCACAGGAGCAACTACATGGTCTCAACCAAGGACAAACTGGTATGGTGGCACAAACTCCTGGAGGTTCCTACTGGAGCCTGGGTGATCATAAGGTCTGTGCCTCAAGGATGATCAGACTGCAGACCACTGACCATGCTCTCCTCTTCCCTCTCTGGCCTAATGTCCCGGTCACCTTGTTCCCAGGTGTCTCAAGTTCCCACCTGACTTCTGGCTCCTGTTCATCCTGACCTGCATCATGAATTGCTTCACATCCTTCTGGGCATTGACTCTGGCAAATCCAAGACCTCCTGGAGCTGCTACTTGCCAGCAAGGGGTGGAGGAATCACAGCTTGGTACCAACTGTGTAGCACGCGCGTGCGCGCACACACACACACACACACACACAGCATATCTTCACTTAGGCTCAGATGATGGAATAATTCTGGGAAACCCAGGGTAGTTCCCCAATTCAAAATGACAGTGCTTTCTCACGTCATATGGAACTATACAAAAATGAAACGTGGTGTGGCTCCTGCTTCCAATTCTCAGATGAGGTGTGTCAGTGTGGTGGGGAGGCCAGACCAAGCAGAACACGGGCCTGCTTGCCTCTGGTCACACTCTCTATACTAACTTGGAACTACCCGTCAAGAACAGGTCTCCCTGCTTCACCCTGAGAGCACTCTCTCTTAGACCTACTGATCAGAAAATTCTGGATGTTTTAAGAAGCATGATTTCCTCTATGAGCACTTGGAAGAAACCCTGAAAAGGACCGCTAAAGGTGACCAATGAGTTTGAATGGAATGGGGAGGGCTGGTGCTTTGAGTTGCCAAGGTCTGCCTGCAGCTAAGACCTGGATCCCTTGCTTAGAGGAAGACTGAAGGTGTAGCTCCAAACTGGAGCTCTTCAAGCATAGAATTTGGAAAGTTTGTTTCTTTTTCTTCATTGTCAATATTAGACAAATGGATACATGGTCTTGTCTACTGCTAAGCACTGGGGGCTGCTTGGAAAGCAGAGGGGTAGGGTAGTGACAGGCGGTGATTTTAGCCTGCACTGTTTTTCAGGTACCAGCACGGGACTAACACCTGCTCTGTGGATGAGCTGCTGCAGCGATGGCTCCGCACCTTTCCAGGAAGGGCCTTCTGCAGCCACAGACGACCTTCACACCTGTAGCCAGAATGAGCTCTCAGCAAGGGGCTCTCAGATTTAGCAGACCTCCAAGTCATGCTTCTTAAAACACCCAGAAGCTCTGATCAGCAGGTTTAAGATAGAGCTTATAATTTGCATTTCTAATTATGTAAATCATCACGGTCTTGGGATTGCACCTTGACAGGCTACCTCTGCTGCGAGGGTTTCGCCGCAAGGCTCAGCGATAGGAGCACGCTCTGTCTCCTTGAAGCCTTTCCTGCCGACTTGATGAGGGTTGAGAAACTGCCCCCTAAGGACCAGAGCAAAGAGTTTCTCTCCTTTCTCAGACACTATATAGGCTGTGCCAGGTTGGGCAGGGATTGAAAGTGGAAGTGATAGGGTTCTGTCCCCTTTCTAGTACACCCAAATGTCTCCCTCCCTCCAAGGCTGGCTTGGCACACTATAGCCAGCCAGATGGTGCCCCAGGGTGGTCCATCTGGGTCTGCTTATGAGAACGAATGAACAGTGTCTGTAAAGGGCTGACCACTCTCTGGAGAGGGCATCTTAGCATAATCATTGTAATAATAAATATTTTCATTTATGCAATGTGTTGTGCACACTCTGGCTACCCGCAGGCTTTAGCTCCCCACCAACTTGGACAATCAGGTTGGTAGAAAACAAGGTGAAGAGGTGGCCATGTTTCAGTAGTATCACACTGTTTTAAAAGCCAAAGCTCAGAGATACCCATTCACAAACTCAGCTGGGCCATAGTTCAGTTAGCAGCCACTGTAACACACTAGCTCATTACAGGAGAGCCCCAAGCACTGATGGCTATAGGGGTGAATATTACATTATGAAGCACTTGGACACATACTATGGAATTTTATCTTTGCAATAATTTTGTGAAGTGGACATGAAGTCAGTATGAGGTTTCATGGCCCACATTATAAGTTCTGTTTTAAAGACTGACTTTTAGGAAGGGTCTTATTTGAGTTTTTTCCATGGACGATGCAAGCTGGGTTACCTGCATTGGACTTGGGACTCTTCACACGCTTGCTGTGTCTGTGGGCGAGTGCTTTCACTCTCTGTGAGACTTAGCTCCTCCTATGTGTAGTGGGAAGATGAGAGGACAGTGTTCAGGCCTTTGAGAAGAGCCAGTCATCCCTATCCACCATGCTCTTAGTGCTCTATACCCAGCAGGGCCTGCTGAATGTCAGCCACTCTCCTCTCATCTCTCGGCTGCCTTTCCTATGCACTCGGAGGGGACAGAGCAGGTAGCCTTCTTCCGTGGGGCTTGCTGTGCCCTAATTACCAGGAAACAGCGGTATTTCTGGCCCTTGGCACAGCCTGCCCATTCATTCTTGAGCCCACTCTGGCTGGTGTGCTGGACAATGGGCCTCATTCTGAGCTTTGGCTCTTGTTTGTTTGTGGCCTCATCCATGGAAAGTCATTTCAAACTGTTTGTTTGTGATTGATGCTGGCTATGCTGAGATTCATGGGGCAACATGGGCTTAATAGTCCATTACAAATCACAGTGGGGAAATCAGAGTCATTATGCTAAGGCAATTGGCACAACATCCGCAAAGGTAGGGGGCAGTTGCTGAAGGGAGAGGTTCATCTCAACACAAAACAACTCCACATCTAGGAAGCAGGGCTCTGCACCTGGGCTATTTTAACTCTCAGTGCAAAAATCGTAGGCAGCTTATTCCCTGGCTGGTAGCCTCTCCTTTCATTATTTTAAACTCTTCAGGAGCATCTTAAAGGTTGCATAAAGGATTTGTGAAGGGAGGTCAAGTGACTGCTCATTGAGAAGGGACATAGGAGCTGAGACGGTTGGGATATGGTTTGCACTTTCACCACTAGGTTGGGATGCACCATGCTTAGGTAAGAATTATCTGGCATATGTAGTGTGACTAGTAGGGAGGGTTCCAAGTTGGACAAATAGAACCAGCACCTGCAGTGACCTTAGCACCATGGGTATAGACCATGTCACCCAGGTGGGGCCTGGCTAGGTTGGAGGCTCAGATAATGGACGAATCAGTAAGACAGAAGCATTTCCCAGTCAAGGTGGTAGGAGGTGGCACAGAGCTCTGCAGGGCAACTGGTAATAGTAAGAGCATCTTTAGCAGGCAAGACCAACATACTGTTGCTCTTTGAGCAATGATTTAAGCACCTGGCTTGGTCTTCCCAAGTCTTACTTTTCATATCCATAAGATGGGCATAAATAATCTCTATTCTATCTGTCCTGTAAGTTTACTGGGGTCAGAACTGTCTTATATAATTTCAGGGCATTCTATATAAGGCTTATAAAACTTGGTTGAAGTGGTGAGGTGGAAGGTGCAAAAGGAGGACTCTCGTGAACTTGACTGAAAATGAAAGTGATTGTCTTACTCTGCGTGATGAATGGGAATGGCTTTGGACCGGCAGGGATTCTTTGAGGCCAGAAGGAGGTTGGGAGGTTGGTGGACACAACAGATCATGAGTCTTGTAGAGAGGAGGAGCTGCTGTGGATATCATGGGAAGTAGATCCCTCTGTTGACCTTAGTGTTTGTCAACAGTGGCTGCCACTGGCTCTGGCTTTGCTGGGTTCTGATGGCTGGCAGGAGCTTTCCAGGATTCTCTGCAGCACTTTGCTTCTGTGTGGTACCTCAAAGTCACTGCTCTTGGGTAAGCTCAGCAGTGGAGGAACACCAAGAAGCCAGCACTGACCTATTCAGCACTAGTCACTGCGTACGTCACTGTGGCTACAGGCATTTTATTATCATCATTAATAGATGAAGAAACACAGACCAAGCAAGGTGAGCTAACTTTGGTAGAGGTTGTAGAGCCAAACTGAAGCTATGGCTTGCCCACACCTGAATCTAAGAAACTTTTGCTACACTGGTATTGCTCAAGGCAAAACATTCATTCTGAGATCTGAGATTTCATCACAATAAGTACAGGAAGGCTATGGGCTCTCTTTTTCTCTTGAGATTCAGATTGCATACTGACAAAGCAAAGGCTCTGAGAAGTCCTGCCCTGGACAAATTTATGCAAAATTTCAAGCATATTTGAATATGCTTTAAACCCAACTGTGTTGGGAAATACTGAGTTACAACATTGTTTTTTTATGTTGGATTAACATATAAAATTATTAAGGATAGGTAAAATGCACTTTTGTTATGTGTGGATCTTATTTTCTCATGGAGTTTAAAAACTGCAAACCAAGGAGAGCTGAATGGAAGCTTTATCCACAGAAGCCTCAGTGGGTCAGTAGCAATCACCTGATAATGGCAGAGAAGGCATGTCAGGCCAAGGCAGGGCAAGAGTACCATGGCCTTCCCTGCTCAGAGCCTTGTCTTCTGAGTCACCTTTGTATCTGACAACCCTGGCTTCTACTTCAACTGACTGAGTCAGGGGCCACAATTCCTAGGCTGGCCATAACCTATGACTTGAGTGGTCTAGGCTTTAAGAGACAAAGGAAAGCAATCAGATTCACAATCTGAGAAATCCGACCAAGTAGATGGAAAGATTTGGCAATTTATGGTCACAAAGCAATCATGAAATGGGCCATACTAGGGAATCCTAGGTGGGCTGAGGTAACTTGATTGTCTCAGTGGGAGCTTGGGCTACGGTAGGGAGGCAGACACTTCCTCCTAATAGAGGGCTATAGTTGGTTGAAGAACCAGAGAGGAGTAGCACTTGCTGGGCTGAGTGTGTAAAGATCAGCGTGCATGCTCTTGGATCCAAGAGCCTTCATAATGGGTCCCTGGGGTTCTGAACATGCTCAGCCCAGTCCATCATACAGCCAATTTTAGCAGCAGGTCTAGCACTTGCAGCTGAGGTTTCTTCTTCCTACTGCCCTGGGCATAAGAAGGGCACGATGGCTACCTTAGAGGAAGGAAGTACAGTATCACAGGGAGGCTACTAAGTGAGAGCCAGCCCTTTGGGCTCTGGCTCCAGCTGTGCTAATACTTAGCTATCTCACTTCCTGTCTGGGCTATGTCCTCATCGCCACTACTAAACTGCAGAAAATAATGGCTGTATGAAGGAGCCTACGACATGCTGTGTGAGACGTGCTTTGTAAACTGTCACAGGGAGCACAGATTTATCACTTGTGGAAGTGTAGGTAGGAAAGAGAGGCAGAGTCAGTGATATTTGGGGATGCTGGTGGGAGTGGGTGGCCATGAAGCATGTGCACACTGGGGGCCTTGCTCAAGACCCCCCTCAGCTCTTCCCTCACAGTGTCACTGCCTACCTGATGGCAGTGGTGAGCGTGCCAAAGCAAAGGCATGGAGGACAGCATCTCAGTGTTCAAGGGGCTTCCAGGAATTCAGCCTCCAATCTGTTTACTTTGCAGATGGAAAAACGGGCTCAAAGGCATGATGTGACAATCTGTTGTTGCTTAATTATCAGGGGTCGCCAAGTGAGATGCCACCAGGCCTATCACAGAATAATGACCCCCAAGCATGTAGACTGTGATGGAGAGCAGGCATGGCCAGAAGGTGAACACTCTATGGAAGAATCTGCAGGTATACAAGAAGGGGGCAGGATTGCATAGTGCCAGGAGGAGAAGGGCAACCCAGAAAGGGCACAGTGTCCAACAGGAGTCAGCGGGATGGAGGCGAGTGGACAGGAGGCTTTTAGTCACCATCATAGCTTTAAAAATATTTTTTAAAATCTTGTTTTTATTTATTATTTACTTGGCACAAGGTCTCACTACACAGCTCGGACTCAGAGTGATCCTCCTGTCTCAGCCTCCCCAGCACAGAGATTACAGGTGTGTACCACCCCACCCAGTTTCTATGGCCAGCATGGCATGTTGAGGGTTCCGGGGCTGGCACGGCAGGCAGTACTGGGAATCGAACTTCTGTCCTTATGCTTGCCAGGCAGGTGCTTAGACCGCTGAACTATCTCCCCAGCCTCACCAGCACAGTTGTGCTGTGGCTTTCTCTGGCTCTCCTTCTCAACCTGTAGTCATCTGGACTGTGTATACCTCGATCTCAGAGACCTGTGATGCTAAAGGGGAGTGAAAAAAAGGAGACTAAGTCTCCATTGTGTAGAAGAGGAATCTGAGCCCCAGGAGGGAGCGGGATCCCATCCAGAGCTGCCAACCCCACAAGGGGCAAACTTGACTGACTTGTCTCCAGCTCCTCCACCAGACTCTGCCATGCTGGGAGACCACCATGGTGACTGTGAGCCATTCCAGGGGAGGTAATGAGCTTGGCATAGTGTTCTTCCCCATCTATCAACAGTCAAGTTTCTACTTTTTGTGTGTTGGCATTTTCACCCTAACTTCTGGGAAGGGGAAAAAAATAACCTGAATAAACAGAAGATTCCTCTCTGGAATCTGCCACCTATGAACTCAGAACATTGTTTTCCTAAGTCTGGGTCTGCATCATGCGTAAAATGTCTCAATCTGTACAAGGCAGAGGAAAAGGAATTTACAAGGTGACGTCCTCTTAAAGCCTGCCCCCATCTGCATGTTACGGAGAGGCATTTTGTCCAATCCACACTGACAGAGAGCCATAAATGACCCAGGGCCGTGTGTTGAGGTTTTATATTTTGTGGTGGAGGAGGTCATGGCAGAGCAAGAGTCTAAAGAACTTTGTTGAAGGCTTGCTATGAGATTTAACCAGAAGAAATTGTCTACACGAGACTGTTTGGTCCAATAAACATGGTGAAATTGAGTGAGTGAACCTAGCAGCAAGCCTACCATGCTCACACACTGTAGTGCATTCTTTTTTTTAAAAAAATATTTATTTTTATTTTTTTCTTGTTTCAGAACCTTTGTTTGTTTATTCACTCATTTTCATGGCCGGCTCAGCCCGCCCCGAGGGCAGGGCTGGCGCAGCATGTGGTGCAGGGGATCGAACCGCGGTCCCTGAAGCCGCCCAAGCTTCCCCAAGCAGGCACTTTAGACCACTGAGCCATCCCGCCGGGCCCCTGTATTGACACTCCACAAGAAAATCTTAGCCTTTTTCTTGGTTAGGACACTGAAACTCACAGGTAGAGATAGAAATAGATGAATAATGACACTTTCACCAAAGCACAGTCGTTTTGGTCCCCAAATATAGGACTGTTATTTAACTCCAAGTCAGACGTTTCTTCCCCTTGGCCTCTCAAATGCCCCAGCTATACTCCCACTAAACTTAGTGGCTTTTGTGTGACCTTCAGCAGGATCTTCTGTGCTGGCCACTAGGCACTTCAGGATTTTACTTCTAAGTGCGTGTAAAGGGCCATGAAGACTAGAGCAACATCTCAGGCAGTGGATGTCGCAGAAAGGCCAGCTGGGGCGGGCTCCCTGGGCTGGCACCTGGAGGAATTTGCCCTGCCCTACATGGTTCCATTGTTTATGGGCTGCGTGGCCCCTTCCTGGCTGGGATCAAGGGGACCATACTGTTACAGCCTGGCCAGTGATGGACTATGATTTACATGGCTTCACATGAAATCCTGTTCGGACTTATCCAACTTCTTTCTTCAGCATCTTAAACAGAGACAATGTTGGCTGGCTGTGAGGGCCCCGCTGAAAGATCCTGGAGCAGACTTTGGGGATGCGGCAGCCCTGCTGGGCCCTGCTGAGGTTCCCTGCTCATTAGGGCAGCCAGAGGAGCAGAGCAGCACCCAAATAGGAAGTGGAACATGGTCCTCAGAAGGCAGTGTCTACCTTCAGCCTTGCTCCTTATTGCCCCAGTTAACCTTAGAGACAGGCGCGGCATCCCAGAGTCACATAGAGGACCTTCTCTGAACTTCAGGGTGGAAGTTAGGAAGCCACATTTGTGATGATAGCTCTCTAGTTCCAGTCTCAGGCTGTGAATAACCTTACAGTGCACCCACTTTTCTTCCTCACGACAGGAGTAGGGACATGCCACCTATCCTAGCAACTGACAGGTTTCAGAGAACTCTGGGGAGCTCACAGGCATTTAAGTCACTTCTCAGAAGACTAGAACTTAGCCTCTTCCATTTGTATGGAGTTGCGACAGCTCTAAATTCTTTTGCCCTAATAATGTCCCTATGAAGAAGGTACATGATATGATTTCTATATTTCAGAGGAGGAAACAAAGTCACTCAGAACCGGGCCTAAGACTTGCCCCGGATTCCCAGGCCCTGTGCTTTCTACAGCATCTCTCTGGCTTCGATTTCTGGGTCACTTCCCTACTGTAGTGATTCCAGAGTTTCAACGTGTTATGGTTTATCTTTAGTTGTCCCCACAAAGCCCCATGCAATCATGGGGTGGGGACTTCTAGAGTTTGAGACTTGCCTCATGATCCCTGGGATTATGTGTTTTAGTACTGATGGGATTATGGGTCTGAGTACTTCTGGGATTGTGGGTGTAGCCTAAGGTGGATATCCTAAGGCAGAGAGCCTGAATGTAATATAGAGAGAGACAGACTCACTCCCTGTTGCTCTCTGCTCCCCTGGCTATTCTGTTGCCTCTGTCACCATTGTTGCTGTTCTGCTGCCATGAACTGCTGCTCTCTGCCGTGTGCCAATCAGCCTTGGAGCCAGCCAGATATGGACTGAAACCTCCAGTAGCTGTGAGCTAAATAAACCTTTCTCTCCTTCATTTTGGGTGTCAGATATTTATCCCAGCAATGAGAGAAAAGTAACTAAGACACCATGCTTAAGACTTTCAATTCTCCCCGGCCTGGGCTCCCCCAAACACACCCACTCACTTCCCACTTGTCCTTCAGGCTCTCTGCAACACATCTTATGCCACCATCCCATTCCACAGCCCAGGCGCACTACCCGATGGGCCCTAGCAGTAATTGAATGGCTGCACTTGAAGAGAGAGCCTCTCAGCTCCAGGAGTTGGCTCTGCTGATTCCATCTTATCTAATTAAGAGTCACTGAACTGTCAGACGCACTGCCATTTGGATCAGCCATTAAAACCAAGTGACCCTGTGTTCCCCAAATGGTATTCTTGTTCTCCATTCATTTATTTTCTGTTTGTCTGACACTGAGGGGAAGCTTAACTCCAGAAGCTGCATTACCCTAACGAAGGCTACGCAAAGCCAGACCTAAGCGAGGCCACCCATGTTCTCTGATATTCATGCGAGAGTCCCAGGGCCAGTGTGTGCTGGAGCCAACTGTGTGGACCTCTTCGCAATGCCATGTTCAGTGCCACACTGATGCCCTATGTTGGCTATCACAGGAATATTTGCATGGCAGGAACAGGCAAATGGAAATAGATAACATCAAGGCATCCTGCCCCTTGCCTTTGGTGAGAGCTATTTGTTAGACAGCTGCCAGTCCCCCACTGCCCAGTATCCCTGGAGGTGCCTGCAGGGGGTATGAGTGGAGGCTTTGGGGAGAGGATCGCACATTTCAAAGTCCTTCACAACCTGCCCAGCCCTGCTTTTGTGTGTCCCACAGAACAGTAACACTGAGTGTACAACACAGGTCAGGTTTTGTGTTGAGTCCTTACACATATAAACCCACCTTAATTTTTTAGAACACTGAGTAGATTGCATTATCAGCTGCTTTCTTGGAGATGAGAGAAATGAGGCCCAGAGAGGTTCAGAAACTCATCTCAGATCATGTAGCTAGTGAGAGGGGCACTGGGCTTTGGATTCAGGTAGTCTGACTCTTCCCCACATACACAGATTTATCTCTAAACCAGATTTCACTTGGGGAAAAAAAAATTCCCAGGCAAAAAAAGGTGTTAGAAAGTGATGTAACATTTTCCCTGCAGCACCAATGAAGGGACCTGAGCGCTATCTTCAACCCTCTTGCCTTTTGCTGCCTCTGGTTCTGAATTTGCTCATCCTGAGTTGAAGCAGTAAGTGATACGTACACTTCACACTTGCTTCTGATTTTGGGGCAGACCCGCTGGGGTGATGGAATCAGTCCATCGCACCGAACATGACATGTACATAAATAAAGAAAATCAAATGTGGCATCTAGCCCCACACCCAGCGTGGTTCCCACGCAGCTGCTGGTTGCTGGCTGCTTTGTGCTACCTTGGGCAGAGGAGAGACCTGAGTTTGGCTGAGGGTAGCAAAGCCTCCAGGTTCCCATTGTACATGGAAACCTCTCAGTGGCCTCGGCTTCCCCATCCATTCGGCAGCGGCTCCACATCCCCACTTCCCCAGAGGCCCATGTCCCACCCCCAGACTACCCAATTTCCTGGAGTGAGCCCTGGGTCTTTTCTCATCAGATTGAGTGAAGAGATTCAGTCGGGCCAAAGTTCTCACTGCTGCCTTTATATGCTTGCTAAAGCGAGGCCTCTAAGTTGTAGGTTCTCTAACTCTGAAATTGGGACGATGAGCCACCAGACAGACTAAGGTCAGAATTATGAGCCGACACATTTAAAGTGTGCAGTACAAGGTTAGGTACCTGGCCAGGATGCAGTCCAAGGCAGCCGCATTAGTGCTGACACTCGTGCTAGTTGGCCCCTGGCCCTTGCCCGTCTTTGACACTGTTGTCACCACCCCGAGTTCTCGGAATGTCCTCCACAGCTCTCTGTCCAAATTCATGAGGCCATAGCAGGAATCCTCTGTTAAGGTCACTATCCAAGATCAAGGCAGTGACATCTGACAAGGGCCTTCCTGCTGCACCCTCAACTGCCAGATGTCAGAGGGGGCAAGGAGGGAAGAATTCCTTCCATCAAGTCTTCTTGAAACAGGGCATCTAATGCCCCTCACTAGGGAGAGCTCTCAAGGCCTAATCATGCCGCAGAGGCCCCGCCTGCTCACACCATCACACTGGAAACCCCTGAATTTTATAGCAGACACAGTCTGCCACACCATGGCAGACAGCTTTTCCTATTCATCTATGAAGACTTCTGTGACTCGGGGAGGAAGTGGCTCACTCTCCCTCCACGGGGTCCCCCACAGCACTGCTTCTAGCTCCTAGAAAGAGCAGTTATGTTATTTTTGAAGTCTTAGCAACCTCTGCACACTTTCATGGTAGATGGCTTTGTGACTCACGGCTGCACCATAGCCAAAGTCCTGTCACCCTCATCCTGCCCTTCTGAGTACAGGGCAGTGCTGTGGGAGCTCTGAAGCCTCATATCCTGTGGGAATGTGGCTGCCCTGTGGCTGTGAACCCAGAGGGACAGTCACTCTCTACCACAGCAAGTGCCGAGCTCCAGGGCCTGCTCTTTTACCTTGGCTCCCCTACTCCCAAATTCTGAGTGGCTTAGCAGAGGGAAGAGATCTGAAGTGGGCAATGGATTCTCTGGAGTGGTGGGAGGCCAGAGTTCTTTTCTCAAATTATGTTGGTCACAAGTTTGTCTCAGAAAACAGATACTCGGGGCTGGCGGGATGGCTCAGTGGCCTAAAGCGCCTGCTTAGGAAAGCTTAGGCGGCAGCAGCGACCACGGTTCCATCCCCGGCACCACATGCTGTGCCAGCCCTGTCCCCAGGGCAGGCTGAGCCAGTCATAATAATTAAAAAAAAAAGAAAATAGATACTCAGTTTTTGAGATGCTCATTGTCATCTCATTGGCTTGACCCTTTCTTGTCTCCAAAGGCAAAGCTCCCTGAGAAAACACAGAGTATGTGGTCTTTTTGGTCTTTTTTTTTTGTCTTTTTGAGACAGGGTCTCTCTATGCAGTTCAGGCTGGCCTTGAGCTCACTTTGTAGCCCAGGATGGTCTTGAACTCACACCGATCCGCCTGCCTCAGCCTCCCGAGTGCTGGAATTACAGGCTTGTGCCACCACACCCGGCTAGAGTACATTTAGCCTGCTCTTTTACAGATGAACAAATTGAGGCTAAGAGAAGCAAAGGCCTGATGAAGTCCACAGAGCTGGGAAACAGCAGAATGGAGACTCGAGCCCAGGATGGCAGGCTTCAACCAATAGGACACTGAGTTTGTCAGGGGCACCTCTGAAGGCCTTTTGTGTGTCATGGGTGCTTCACACAAGGAAGCATGCACAGATGGTAAAAGAAAATGCCACCTACGCTGGGACAGGTATTGATCCTTGAAATAAGCCAGGATATCCTCATAATACAGTTTACTTATTTGGAGATCTAAATGTCTAATAGGATGAACCATATTCTATAATTATAGATGGTGCTCCTGGGTGAAAAGTAAAGAAAATATCCAGTCAATGTTTGATCCCTTGGGGCTGGGGAGATAGCTCTGTGGCACAAGTGCCTTCTTGGCAAGTGCAAGGTCATGAGTTCGAACCCCAGTCCCGCAAAAAAAAAAAAAAAAAAAAAAAAAAAAAAGTTTGATCCCTGTGTAGAGCACCAAGTCTTCAGCCTCCTCTGTCTAGGGTTCTCTATAGTGTCTGCCTCCAAATCAGAGCAACAGTCTTCCACGCACAGCCCCCAGGAAGCAGTCTGGTTGATGGCAGACTCTCCCAAGTGCTCCAGAGGAAGCTTTTCTATCTTAAATTGGCTCCAGGGTTTGGAAAGTTGATTGCTATCTGCCTGTACTTGAATGTGGCTCTGCTTTGCCCACAGGTGTCCACCTTTCTGTACAGCTTTTCATCTCCATAAAATAAACTGTAGCTCCAGAGAGAGCGCAGTGCCTCACATCTGGAAGCACCTGTCCATTTCTTCGCTCTACAGCTTCCCCCACGGAGGTGCCTAATTGCCTAATAATGAATTGTCCCATATCCTTCTCCCTTACAGTTTGTAAGCTCCATGAGGACCAGCTCTCCCCTACTGTGCACACATGCAGATGATTAACAAATGTGTGGATTAATAAATCAGTCTAACACAGGACTTTTTCAACTAAGAGATGCACAATGAAGAATTCTCTACATAGGATCTTGCTCCTATGTTCAAACGAAGAATGTTTACCTTACAGAAGTAGAAAGTACGATTGGGGTTCCCAGAGGCTGGAGAGAGTGTGGCCAGGGAGAACAAAGCTAGCTAGATAGGAGGGCGAGGATGTCATTCCATTACACTTTCAGTGACTACAGGTAACAGTACTGTAATGTGCATTTCAAAACAGCCCCAAGGGCCGACTTTGAATGTTCTCATCACAAAGAGAGGGTGAAAGCCTGTGGTGATAGATATGGTACTGACCCTGATTTGCTAAAGCATACATGTATTGAAACACAATACTATGTCCTATAACTATCCACAATTATTATGTGTCAATTACAAAAATAAATCTAAAGTAGATATTCTATGCACATCTGGAGATCTGTTATACATGCAGCCTAGAGTCTATAATATAATACTGTAATGTAATATTGCACTGCACATTTAGAACTTTAATAGGGTAGAGATCTCAAGGTAAATATTCTTGTTACAATAGTAACAATGACAATAATAATAATAATAATAATAATAATAATAATAAAATAATAATGTAAGTATATTTCTAGAAGGAGCTTCTGGCTATCACTGAAGCATCTGTGCACATGGTGGCTTCCCCACTCCAAGTTAGGGTTTGTGCCGCAGCCAGTCTTCCAGCCTATGAGGAGGTGATTACATTTCTTCTGCTCCCTGCTTCCGAACCTAACACCTTGGAGCTCTGCTGAAGCTGTGTCTTCTGACCCTCGCCATGTTCTCCACACCGAGGAGAGTTTCTGGCCTAGTTGGAGTCCAAACCCTCTCAGTGAGGAGCCTAGCTAATGAGTTCAGAAGCCCCTGTTCTTTCTCACCGGGGTGCTTTCTGGAGACTGTGCCAAGTCTTGGTATTTCATTACAACAATAAAAGGGCGAAAGTCAGACTCCTAGTATTTGAGAGTCTCTTACATAATAAAAGCTGACTGGTAATTTATGGCTGTTCCACCAGAGGGTGACTTTGGAATCAATATATGCCCTAGTTCGACTTCCAGCCACTCAGTTTGTGAAGGTTCTCAACATACCATTAGGGTGCTGCTAGGCTGGGCTCACCTCCTAGAAGGAACTAAGCTGCTTGTCTCCGGACTTAAGGGCTCAGCGAGCAGGCACTCAACTCTAGGCCCGCCCCCTTCCTTCCTGCGCTCTCAGTCCCACAGACAGCTCCACCTAGAGTTAAAGCAGCCCAGCCCTTTGCTGGTGCTTGGGACTCTGTAGCCTTCCTTCAAATGCTCCCTCATCACGGTGGGGGAAAGAGACCCATATTTCAGCTTCCTTCTTACATTTTTTATTAACAAATCCTGCACATACAAATGCGTTTCCCTCTGATTGTTCACACATACTCATGCATGCGCACTGATCAAATCCAGCCTCCTCCCTTCCCACCAACTATTTATCACTATTCAGCTATTAATCACTATTCAACTTCTCTAGCAACTATTTTATTGCCTTGCTATATGAGTGAAAATACAGGACACTTCTCTTTCTGTGTCTGGCCTATTTCCTCAACATAAAGTCCTCCAGTTCCATCCATTTTGTTGCAAATGACAGGATTTTATTCTTCTTTATGGCTAAATAATACCGCATTGTGTATACATGGCACAATTTCTTTATCCATTCATCAAGGGTAATTCTGTAGCTTAGCTGTTGTAAACAATGCTGCAATAAACATGAGCATGCAGGTATCTCTTTGGTATGCTGATCTCACTTCATTTTTTTTTTTTCTATATACTCAGAAGTGGTACAGCTGAATCATGTGGTAGATCTATTTTTAGTTTTTGAGGAAGCTCTATACTGTTTTCTCTAATAGCTATACTAATCTGTATTCCCATCAACAAGGCATGAGCATCTTTTTTTTCCACCACCTCTCTAGCATTTCTTTAATATAACTGCCGTTCTACGTGGGGTGAGATGCTATCTTATTGTAGTTTCGATTTGCATCTCCGTGATGACTAATGATACTGAGCATTTTTCCTCTGGTCATTTGTATTTCTTCTTTTAAGAAATATCTATTCAATCATTTGCCCATTTTAAAATTGGGTTACTTATTTTTTCTTCAATGTCCTTCTTATATCCAGGGCAGAGACGTGCCTAGAGTCTAAAAGCGCCCAGAGTCTGAAATCTTGGGCCAGCTTCCTAAGCCACTGTTGATGGATTTTCTGGGCCAGGGGGCCTTCTACAGTCTTGGCCCTCCCTCTGTCTCTCAGAAGAGTCTTCACTGCCAGAAGTGGGGCTGTAAGTGTTTTCATTCTGGGTAAGTTATCACTGTGACTTTGCATCCTGTTCAGAATATGGCCAGCTGATCCTCCGTGGTCACAGGGCCACCTCCTGGCCTTTCTGGAACAGGGAACACAAAGGGAGCTGAGGCCTTAGAGCCTCCTACAAGTCTCATCCCTTTGCATGCAGTGAACACCTTTCTCTAAAGCTGTGTGTTAAACATGGCTTTGTCCATTGCTTCATGCTGAGACTTCATTTGCTGGGCAATTTCCATATGCATGGCTCTGTAGCAGGAATTAAGTGTCGTAGGAATAGAGAAATGATTCATTAACTTTATCCGCAGAATTGCAATCTTAGGGCAGATTTGACAGGAGGACAAATAGCTAGGGGTTGTGGTAAAACCTAAGTACCATAATGGTGGTAAATACAAAAGCCTCTAGACATTTAGAGGAGCAGTTGCTTCTCGGTTGATGAGATGAATTAGTTATGTTTAATTTATGTGCTTGAGAGTTGGTGTCTGTATTGGAGTTTTGTTTAATGATGATTGGTAGGAAGCTCACTTGCTCTTTGCTCTTTTGAGGATAGGGTACTTCTGTAAATCTCTTATTTACCTCCTACCTTTTGTTCACTGATGCTGAGAATCAAGTGGGCTGCAATAGCTCAGTGACAAGGTGGAGAATCAGAGAAGAGCGGCTCCTTTGGAGTGAGGGACCCATGGCCACCCTGTCAAGGTAAGCAGTGGAGTCTACTGGACCCTGGATTTGCATGGGAGAGACTCTTTCAGGAGCTCTCAGGAAGCTAGTGACTCTAACGGCAGACCTTGGAGGCAGTCTCCAATTAATACTTCTGATTGGCAATGGTTCTCGATGCTATTAGAGGTGGTGACAGCTTTCAGATGGGCATAAACCAATTGCTAAAGACCCCTCAGCACTATTCACTAGGGTGGGAGAATTAGTTTTGATATCCGGGAAAAACAGCCGTTTGGGTAATTACATTCTGTTTCCCCTCATCTCTTCTAATGCATTAGCGAGTGATAATATTCCTCATTCTAAGTCCAGAACCATCCCACAGAGCTTCTATTAAACAGCTGTCACCTTCCTTTCCCTAACTGGATGCATTTCTCAGCAAGAAGAATGGCTCCGATGTGTCAGCTACATCAATCCTGGAGGCAGGAGTTAGCAGTCATGCAGCACAGAGTGGGAAAACACTGGGCCAGGAGTTGAGACATTGGCCTCTGGCTTTGATTTGGCTATGTGTGACCTTAGGCAAGCTACTTAATGTCTCTGGTGCCTGGTTTTCTGCAGCTATGAAATGAAGAGGATGAGAGTTGATCCTCCTGGGATCTACAACTTGGGGAGTCATCACCCTGCAGACTACTTTTTAGCTCTCCTTGGCTTCTGCTTTGGGCTTGGAAATGCCAGACTTGTTGGCCACAGGCTCCTCGAGTGCTGTGGCTATCCACTGCCACTGTGCAGGCCCCAGGCTCTGATAATTCTTTGTTGATCATTATTTTGAGGCCTAAGATGGACTGTATTTGAAATAGAAGATGTTCACCCATTGTTCCCTTCACTTTGTTGCTCCCTAGGAGCCATGTTAGATCTTTGATCTCACTCCAAGTACTGGGAACCTAGGGAGAGGGGCATGCAGGGAGGACACAGAAGCTTGGGGTATGGGCAAGAACAGTGAGTGGAAGAACAGAAAATCAGGGCTCTGGGGGTAGGAGCAGAAAGGACGCAGGCATGGATTGAGGTGGTGAGGGGAGGCATTAAACAGAATGGGATCGAGAGGCAGACTTGGAAGTCTCACTAGATAGAGGAGAAAAAGGGTGAACATGGGGTAACGATGGCAGGTGGTGGAAATGCACACTGAAAGTGTAAGAAACTGATTCCCCCCACTTTCCCTCTTCCTTTCTTCCTTCTTCTCTCTCAGTACACACTTACTAGCCAACCCCAGTCTGACACAATCCTTAATATCAATATTCTAGGTAATAAAAAGGCTAACATGCATAAACCACGGTCCCTGAATGCCTGGAGTTAACAGTACATTAGAGGGAGGCAGAGTCTTCAATGTGTGACGAGTATGGAAAGTCTGGGGGCAGAGGGGTGTGGAGGGTCAGAATCAGCCCAACTGCAGGGAGGGAAGGAGGCCTAGCAGGGGCTTCGCACAGCCTCCAGACTCACAAGCGGAGTGGAGCCTTGGTCCTCATGTGTTTCTGGACCTTATTCTCTGAGCTTGGTTGCGTTGTCTCACTGCATGCCACTCCGTCCTCCCCATCCCATTGCTATGATGCAGTACTAGCCGTATTCACCTCATGTTTTCCTTTTCCCAGAGACTGAGTTTTTTAAGGCCTGGAAATGTGGTTGAATGGCTTTCTTATAATCGTATCACCCATGACTTACCATGGTGCCAACACCTATGCGCAAAATTACCGAATGAAGTTGTAATCATGTAAAATATCTCTTCACCAGGGTTTCCATTCACACTTGTTGGGTTTGAGCAACTAATTCTCCAGCCAGTATTTCCATGGTATCTCCACCATCTTGTGTGAAAAGAGGGAACCATGTTTCTCTGAATGCTTTTACCTATACTTATGTTTTCGCTGGCCTGGTGTTATGGTTTATGTCTAGTTGTCCCCCCAAAGCCTCATGCAATCATGGGACAGGGACTTCTAGAGTTTGAGACTTGCCTCATGATCCCTGGGATTATGTGTTTTAGCACTGATGGGATTATGGGTCTGAGTACTTCTGGGATTGTGGGTGTAGCCTAAGATGGATAGGCTGAGGTGGAAAGCCTGACTGTAATATAGAGAGAGACAGACAGACTCGAGCTGCTGCTCTCTGCTCCCTTGTTTGGTTGTCTCTGTCACCATTTTGTTTCTGTTCTGCTGCCATGAACTGCTGGCCTCTGCATTGTGCCTCTCTGCCTTGGATCCAGCTAAGTATGAACTGAAACCTCCAGTAACTGTGAGCTAAATAAACCTTTCCTTCCTTCATTTTGATTGTTGGGTATTTGTCCCAGCAACGAGTAAAAAGTAACTAAGACATCTCGTCTTCTTACCTTTACATTCCCTTCTGTTCTCTTTCTTTTGATCTCATCTTTTCCTTTCCAGAGTTCTAAGGAAGAATAGTTATCCTCGACTTTGCTTTTTTACTGGAGATTTATGAGCTTTTCCTATGCATGTGGTGTCTCAGGGGGGTCTTCTCAGACTGAACCTGGGGATGCATTAACATCATAAATCGGTGGCTCTTGGGAATGGCTTGTCTCCGGTAGCACATAATTTGCTTTGGCTTTTTTTCCCTACTGTTCTTTGTCCATTTCTGGTGGTCTATATCTTGTATAACAGCATATCTAGGAAACTGGAGGCACAGTCTTTTCCATGGAGTGGTGTATCTCTGAGCTCATACACTAAGCCTCCAAGATATCTGTCTCCTGACTTGCAAGTTTAAGTGGAAGTTACCTGGGCCATTTCTTGAAACCTTTACTATTTTCTGGGATATTTTTTCCAGCTTTATAAGCTTGCTGATCTACAGACCAGAGTGGGTATAATCTACATGCAGGAATATTTTTTTTTTCTCATGGAATTATACCTTTTAATCTTTGTACACAAGCACGGGGGCCTCCATGATATATATATTTTAAAAATCAAAATAAATAACCCTTTCATTTATCACTTCCACCTCTGAAAACATGGTTTTTGGAATGTTGGTACAATTTGAGTCAACAATTCAGAGTCAGTCCTAAACGTTACTGAGGAATGTACCAAGGAACCCAGATGGCTTGTGAAATGCATTGGGAAAATGCAGTACCTTAGCTGGAAACCGGGGTGATGGCGGTGAGAAGGCCTCCCACTGCTGCAAGTTGTGCTTTTCTCTCCCATTTTGTGAGATTACAAAACTCTCCAGTGGTCTGAACAAAATCATTTTAAGTCTTAAAAAGTCACCCAATGTCACACTCCCTCTTTATTATGAGCTATAAGCACAGATTCAAAATGAGTAAAAATCTAAATATTACTGAGCTAATGTTCTATGTTGAGATAGAATCCTTCCTGATCAGAGAATAATTGAAGAGCAGTTGTCTGAACACACATTTCTAAGATGCCGCCCAAGCTGTGTGGCAGACACCTGTGTCTCCAGACCAGGAAAAGAAATATTCAGCTTAAGTAATGATACTTCCAGCAGGGCTCTGTTGTTTCCTCATTCCCTTCTGGAAACACAGGAGTTGCTGTGGTGATTTCTCTGAGACTCAGGTCACTGTTAGAGAGAAGCTTGCTGCTAACCAGGTTGGATCCCCGTGGGTTTCCAGCTGGAAGCACCCAACCTACCACAGTAAGACAGGTTAGAATTTCTGACAGAAGTCCCTCTAGTTCTTTCAGAAGGACACAGCATCCTCAAAGAAAGAGCCAACTGTTACTCTGTTGGTAACTGTTACATGACCTGTTGCTACTTTCAAGCAAACTAAAGTCCAGATCAGGACTCTCTGTCAAGCCATTCCTTAGGAAAGTGGCCAAAAGATTGGCAAAGCTCAGGGCAATGGCCAGAAAGCCGCCTAAGACTGAGTGAAGTTGCTCTGGTGGACCCCAAATATGGAGCCAGCAACATACACGGGCAATAGAGCTATCTTAACATTCCATTTATCCTTATCAATTCATGGATGCATTCATCTTCTGCCAACCAGGCTCATCTTTATGGGGTGCTTCTGTTTTAAGCATTGTGCCATTATCAGAGTTGGCAGGATTTGTTTTTGGTGAATGGAGATCAAGGCAGACGAAAAGGAAAAACAGAAATATAAGGCAAAGAGGGAAGAGGTTCGTACTTTTTCAGAAGTTACTATATCTAAGTATTACATAGATCATCATGCTAAACCTAAGCCATCCTTGTAAGATGAATACGATATTCAGAGAGGTTGCAGTAGGTTGTGACGATTGCTGGCTCCAAAATCTTTTTGCTGTGGCATGCTGTTTGCCCCTAAGGAACTTATCATCTAGATCTGCAGGAACACATTCTTATGCGCTCTGGATGAAGTACAAGTCGATAGGCTTTGCCCCAGACATAGACTTCTACTAAAAATAAATCACTTTCTATGAGAAGTCATGAGCAGTGGATGATTTAAGGGTAGTTAGTGCCAAATGAGCAGTGTAAGTGATGATGCCGCAGGAAGTGCTCTCAGATGCCAGCAGAGGATGAAATGAGATTTGTGCTGGTCCTTGCTGAATACGTGCATTGGGACAGGTGGGGTGATCATGCCTGGCCTGCTCTGAGGACAGGCTGTGTATTTGGTTTGGCCAGAGTGTGATGTGCTGTCAGAAGCCACAATGGAGAAGAAGGTGGTGTTGGCAGGCTGGAGCCATGAAAAGAAAGCCCAGCTTTAATGTCTTTTGAATTTTCCTCTAAGGTATTAGAGATTATAAGCAGGAGACAAAGATGTCAGTGGTGCTTCCAGAAAATGAAACTGGCCATAAGAGGGCACCAGCTGGGTCCTGCCTGTGAAATCATCTGTAGACAGAAAAAATATGGTACAAACAAGGAAGGTTTATGTATAGTTCCATGGGTTCAAATCTGGACTCTGGGTTATAGTCGGTCTGCAAAAGGGGCAGACATGTGATAGAACATCTTAAAACTTTAAAACAGCATGACAGCTTGGCTCTCAGCATAATTGTGGACAATCCATAAAGACCTTACAGAGAGGCACTGAGCCCTACTGAAGGCACAGCAGGACCACTGAAGCAGGGGGAGTGGATGATATGATAATGCTATCATGATTATGACCATCATGACACAATATAGTGATTTTTTTTATTAAAAAATTTAAAAGAGAATATGAAATATAGAAAACCTGTCAGAAACCATACAGAATTTCACTAAGCAGAGTGATATGCATTCAATAATGGTTGTTATATTGTATATTGTTGTCTTCAAATTAGTTGCTCCAATTACCAGATATAAGTGTGCAAAACTGGTCAAAAAATTAAAAAGGAGAGAGAAAGAAGAAAAAATTTAAGCAGTAACAGCTTCTTTCAATAGACCAGCAGAAATCAGCAGGGCAATTATCCAAGCTATCCTGTGCATAACGATGTTTTAAAATATCGCCTGGGGCTTCTTTTTCATAAATATTATCCAGTCTACTCCCTCATCTGCCCCACGTATATGATGGCCATTGTTGTCTTCATGCTCTGTTTTGAGTGGGGAAGGGTCGATATCCTGCAAAATACAAATTTTCAGTAGGATGATCTGGATTTTTAGAGTAAAAATGATCCTGAGTCTAACAAGCTGAGCCTTGAATATGTAGAGCCAAGAGTTGATGGGGCCCAAAATATAGGCTCCCAGTCAAAAATAGCAGAGGTAGACAGAATGTACAATAGTGAGAAAAAGGTCTAACAGATTGGGAACAGAGAGACCATTAGCAAAGGAGAGCAAGAATGTATTACTTTACATTCCATCTAACAATGTAGAAGGGTTCTTTTTCCCCAACAGCCTTGTCAGCATTTGTTATTATTTGACGTATTTAATGATAGCCATTATTTCTGGGGTAAAAATTGACTCTCAATGTTGTTTTACTTGCATTTCTCTAATGGCCAGAGATGTTGAATATTTTTCATGTATTTATTGGCCCTTTGTACTTCTGGGAAGCATCAAAAGAGTAGTCTTTTGTTGCAGCAAAAACATCTGTGTGGGTCTACCAGAGACAGCATCTCTTGGAAGCACACAAAGGAAAGAAGCATGAGAAGGGGTGTCTGTGTGGGTTCTGGGAGCAGCAGGCGAGGGTGCCAGGTTTTAGCCCTGGACTCTCTCAGTGCAGTCAAAGGCACTGAGGGAGAAGCCAGGAAGTTCTTGGGAGATACAGCCTCGAACCCAGAAGGGCCTAGGAGAGTTTCAAGGGTCTCAGTACCTCCTCAAGGGGCTAAAAGTACCTCTGAAAAGCAGACTGAGCAAGGAGAGAGGCCAGTAGACATGGCCAGTGCCACGCCTTGTGGATTAGAGTCTTTGCCTCCCCAGCGAAGACTCCTCAGCCTCCTTCACAGAAGGGCTCACGACCAGAGTCAAAATGGGGTGAAAGCCTCTTGCATTGCTAGGATAATACAGATGCCTTCCTATGTTTACATGCACCCAGAGGGCTGGGAAGGAGAAGGAAAACGACTGTGCTCCACTGCCTGAAGATCTATCTGGAAGGGAGGAGGAAAGGGCTCAAATGTTAGTCATTATTTTAAATTCATGAAGATTAAGCTTCTTGCCACTGATAGAGGTGGGGTGGGAAGATCTCCTAAGAGCTAAGTTTAAGTGTTTTTTTTTTTTT
>PVJA010000125.1:70452-172810 GCA_004027025.1 Myocastor coypus | reverse complement strand
TAGTGTTTGCTGCACAGCATGGTTAGCTATTATTTCAGCTAACAATGATGCATCGCATATTTCAAATAGCTACAAGATCATTCTGAATATTCTCACAGGAAATGATACATGTTGAAGGTGATACATGTGTTTTCTTAAGTATACCCTTTCTCTGAGTTGGCTTTAAGTGCTTCATTTTGAAAATAGGAGCTGAGATGCAAGATTCCAGATGCTTATCATCCATTTGATGTTCTATGGGGATGTCGCATATTCTATTTGTTCCAATTAAAAGCCACTGACTGAAGCCCTAGTCTGCCAGTGTCTGTGCCAGATGATGAGGATCAGAGGCCAGTCTTCCTGTTAATGGAAAACAGGAACAGAGCTTCGAGCCCCTTTCTAATCTTTACAAAGTTAAGAAAGAGCAAGGAGAGGTTAAGGAAACAATGGAGTGGGAGATAAAAAGTTCCAGCTTTGCTACCTGGTATCTGAAGAACCTTAACTACATTGAGTTTCAATCTGCTGATGTGTAGAATGAGGAAGCTGTGAATACAGGAAAATCCTTTAGGCCCTGTCTAGACGCTAAATTGTGTGAGTGTTGAGGTTTTAACCAGTGAAGAACTGTACGGGTGAGCTGAAGTCCTAAAAAGCAGAAGCAACAGAGCACACCAAATATATTTATGTTCAGTTTTACTGTAGCATCCTTAAAGCCATGGCCAAGCCCACCTTCAGCAAACCACAGGAGATGCATACATCTCTGGTTACCTCCTAGGAAGGGGAGGCGTTCCTAATGCAGGTTCTGAAGGGCACATTCTTGCCATTATTATCTTGTCATTATTTTGGCAAAGGATAATCTAGAATTTAATGCTTATTGGCATCCCATTGAACATGTCTGTCTTCACCTAATGTTATGAAGTCGAGTACCCACATGATTCTATAAGTATCTTACATCTGATATACGGATGTATTTGCCTGGTTTGCATTTTCTAGCTACGGATCTCAATTTCTCACTCAGATCTGCATTCACAGACAGCTCCCCATGTCATAGCCTTTTGACTCATTTGTTCATTCACTCATTCGATGCCCTCCAAAAATGTGTGGAGTCCCTGTTGTGCGCCAGGCTTTGATGTAAATGTCAGTAATGTGGAGCTAGAGGGGAAGGCTCACCATTGAACAGGTGGGAAATATAACAGAAGCAAAAGTCAACGAGCTGTGACACTTGGATTTTCCACCCGAGTAACAGAAAGCCTTCCTTGAGCTTGGGACAGGGCTTCAGACAAAGCACTGGGCTGCCCTTAGGCCACATCAGGTGAACTCATGTGAACAGAGGGCCCAGGGGAGGCATAGTAGGCAGGAGGCAATGCCTGGTGAAGGAACCCACTGGATGATGACTATGGATTTCCTTTATATTTCTAATCTCTAAAATCCACCCTCAATAATAAGGGATAGTGCCACCTCATGTGTGACTTGAGCTTTGGACAAAGTTATACCAGATAATAGGATGACATAAAAACGCACAGATGATTTTTTTAAAACCTAGAGAATTTTTTTTTTTTTTTTTTATAATAGAGTTTCTTTTCTTGGTTCTCAAGATATGGATTCTTCTTGCAACATCTAATTAATAGATAGTGCGGAACACGAAAATACAGTTTATGCATCTGGAGATGAACCAGGTAGAGAAATTTCTCCTTCCTTGAGCAATCCAATCTCAGTGCCCCTGTGCTTTGTACAAAAGGTGAACTTCTTTTGTGAAGAACTGGTCTGACCTCTTTTTCCTTCCTTCTTCCTGGTTTTCTTTTTCCTTCTTCCCTCTTTTCCTGAGGGCATTTCCTTAGGGAATCCTACAGCCATTACTGCCAGCATCAATCTTCTCTCAAGGGTGACATTTAAACCCTTTAAAGTTCTGGCAGAAGTGCAGACAAATCTCTGGGAGTACAACCAAGATGAGCTGAAACATTCAACATGATGTTGCTAAAGACTGGGAAAACACACAAGAAATCTCCAGCACTAACCATGACATTAGCCTCTGGATTCCTGGTCCCAGAATGAAGGGGTCTCTCTCAGAACCCTCTTTCCTAGCTTCTACTGCACTGAGTGCCTTCTCATTCTATTACACAGGAGCTCACTACTATTTAATTTATTGACCCAGAGGAAAACACTGACCCTCTTCCTTACTTTCATCCTTCATTTGTTATATAATGTACCCTGGAAAGACCACAACTTTGGTTAAGGTATTACTCAAAATAAGTCAGGCAGAGAAAGCTGAATCATAGCTATGTTCTCATATGTGCCGGCTGAAAAATCGATCTCAAAAGAGAAAACACAAGGATACTGATTCCCAAGCACCTTTAAAGAATGTATGTGATGGCCCAAAGAGGTCCCCATAGTGCAGGGGGGTGGATGAACAGGAGGAATAACTTCTGATAGTGTGGAGCATAGCAGTGTAATTATGGCCAAAAAGAATTAATAGACTACTTCCAACTAGCTGGCAGAAAGGATTTTGAATATTCATAATACAAGGAAATTGTAAATGTCTGAGGTGATAGGTGCACCGGTTATCCCGATCTGACCACTGTACATTGCATACATATACCAAAATGCTGAGCTGTGCTTCATATAACTAATACTGCCTATGGCAGTTATAATTGAAGGAATTATTTTAAGAGACCTCAAGGGACTATGGCTCTTTAAGATCCCTCACTCTGTGTGTGTGTGTGTGTGTGTGTGTGTGTGTGTGTAGTCTTTTAATTAGGGGATGACAAGCACATGAGGGGAAGGAGAAGAAGGGAAAAGGGAAAGAAGAGAACCAGGGATCCCAAGACTCAGGGGAGGAATCCATCTGCATGTGACTGTGGAGCTTAACTCCAGTGTGGCCAGTCTGACTCTCTCTGCCACCTTCTCCACAGGTGCAGAGCCTCAGGCCTGTGGCCAGCCAAGAGAGAACGCAGCAGGCTTCTTTCATGTTGGAGGTATAACAGGAGCCTGACATCCAATTCCACAGCTCAGCTTTGTTTGGTTGAGCAGTGAGGAGTGAGAATGAGTTAAGAGGCAATAAGATAAAGACATGCAGAGCCAGGGAAAAGGAGGCTGAGAGTGGGGCCACCCAGGAAAAGCTGTCTGCGAGATGCCAAAACAAACAGCTGAGCAGACTACAAGCTGTCTCCATTTATTTCTTTATTATCACCCAGAATAAACAAATGACATGACTCTGAATTGGATAGATAGGTTGGCACCTCATATAGTCACAGTCAGGAAAGAGGAGAAAAGAAATGACCACAAGGCCATTCCAGGGATCAGTGACAGAGAAGGTGGGCAGCTCACATCCATTAGCATGAGCAGCGGAGATGAGGAAGGGAGGGAGGGGGAGGGAGAGGTTGTGCACTAACAGGAAAGAGTTTGGTGCTTTGTTTCCAAGGTGGTAAAACAGGAAAGAAAACACAGACCAGCTTTTCTTATCATCTTCTACTTTCTGTCCGAACCCACATAAATGTAATCCTAGAAACTTCTTACACAGCTTTTCCCACTCAAAAGCCCAAGTTCACAGGATTGAGGCTATCTTAATCACTTTCCTCTTTGCTAAGATAAAGTACCCTACACCCAAAGGTAAAGGAGGAAAGGGTTATGTCATGATTTATGTCTAGTTGTCCCCCCAAAGCCTCATGTAATCACTGGGTAGGGACTTCTATAGATTGAGACTTGACTCATGAGTCACTGGGATTATGTGATCTAGTACTGATCTAGAGTTTGAGACTTAATCCATCATCCCTGGGATTATGTGTTTTAAGTACTTCTGGGATTATGGGTGTAGCCTAAGGTGGATAGACTGAGGTGGAGAGCCTGATGTAATATAAAGAGAGACATAGAGACAGACTAAACTGTTGCTCTCTGCTACCCTGTTTGGTTGGCTACCTCTGCCACCATTTTGTTGCTGTTCCACCACTGTGAACCGGATGGTCTCTTCCCTGTTCCACTCAGCCTTGGGCCAGTCAAATATGGACTGAAACCTCCATGAACTGTGAGCTAATAAACCTTTTCCTTCCTTCATTTTGCATGTTGGGTATTTGTCCCAGCAACAAGTAAAAAGTAACTAAGACAGGTTATTTAGCTCACAGTTTGCAGAGGTTTCAGTCCATTAGTAGCTGGTTCCAAGGCAGACAACAGAAAACAGCAAAAGCAACAAGAGGGCAAAATGCTTCTTTGTTCCCTTATACTATGTGTGTGCTACCTGGCCTAGGGCGAGTGTCGCCCCATATCCTTCATCTCAGCCTTGGACTGTGAAGCAATCACAAACTCTAGATTCAGCCCCCTCCAAAAAGCCTGTCTCCCATGACTGTGTGAAGCTTTAGGGGGACATCTAGACACAAAGCATAAGGGGGCTTTGAGTCACTTACAGTTCCTTGACTTCTTAGAAGTGGGGTACAGAGGGCTTACTTACCGCCTGGCACTCCCAGAGATAAACTTCCCCTCTCCAAGAGTAGTTCTGCTGTCCTGGCCATAGTAGCTCATTTACCTCTCTCTTGTGTGTTTCTGAACTGCAAACTTACAGCTAGCTTAGGATGGGGGAAGATAGGCTCCCCTCAGACTGGATTTGGGTTGCGTGTCTCTATAGCACTGGAACTAATCAGAGCTCTTGTTTAGAGGAAATATTTCATTATGTGTAAATTCCAAAGTAATAGGAAGGATCATCTTATAAAGCAAAAGAAAGTTGAGATAGTCCTCCTCTCTGGGCCTTTTAAGACAACAGACTTAATGTGTTCGTATGAATTTTCAGGAAGAAGGCTCTAATTAAAGCTTATTGCCTCTCAGCTGCCATTGGCCATCCATGTGGCTCGTGCTTCCTGTTAATTAGAGCAGTAAATGCCTCCTGGTGCGGTTGTGGCCTCACAGAGCCCGTGTTCACCTTCCGGCCCACTTCTCCAGTGAGCCAGGGAGAATCCCAGAGCTACCATGGTGGCTCCTCACCCCCATGTGTGGGACTTGGGGTCCAGACAGGATATTGCAGCTACATTCTTAAAGGAAATGATAAAACCCTGGTCTACTAGTTGTATGAATGATTAATGAGGGGCAATTAGTCAATGTTTGTTAATTATTTTATAGACACAAAATGCTGGCTAAGAGCTAAATGCAGGTGCAGATACAGCAAAAGCCAAAAGACTTTACATCCACCCAAATGCTGATCACAGAATCCCAGAATGTGGGAGCTGGGGGAGGGAGGGATCTCCAGGACCATTTGCTCTTTGGTTTGCAACCTACTTTGAGGACCCTTCTGGGCAGACATCCAGTAACTGTCTCCCAGTGTTTTCTCCTGAAACAAATTTCAACAGGAAAAGCAAAATAAAGTTCCACAAGAAGCTATGCTCTCAGCACAATGAATGCCAAAACTTTAATATAATCATGAATAAAAAGAGAAAAATCATCGCATTTGAGCAGTATACTGTCTTGTACTCCCCACTGAGGCTCACCAGCTGACAAAAGTCTTCCTCATTCCAAGTTCAAGGTCTTGTGCTCTGAAGTTTAGTATTTGGTTCCCAAAGCCCCTAATGTGAGGACTTCTGTCTTGGGGTTTGGGCAGAGAGGAAGTGAAATATCCAAGGATCTTCATATAAATGTTCATAATCTCCTCCCTTCCTTCTAGCAAATAAGCAAAAACCCAAGCAAACCATAAGAATAGCAAGATCAGTTAGTTCAGTCCTTGAAAAGATTTAAGAAATGCACAGGGGACCGCAAAATCTACTATGATTTAGGGCTACACACAGGGAGTGTTTAAATCTGATATTTGGTGAGTCTGGCTCTGGCCTGTGAAGTCACCTTCAGGAACTGAGCCGTCCTCTGCCTAACATTGGAGGCCAGGCCCCAACACTAGACTCTGGTGTCACCACAGGATACTGACCACTGTCTGCTCCTCTCCGACTTGCACTCTCCAGGTGGCAATCAGAGGCCCAGGGTACACCTCCTTCTCCAACCCACCTTCCTCTTCCCCTGGAATGGTACTTCACTGAAGTCTTTTCTGATGCATCCCATGTGTCCGGGAAGGATGGGGGTACCTCCTAGAGTCTCCTTACAAATAGGAAGGTCTCTCGAAGTTCATGTTTTATCCTAATGTTTGCTTGTAGTTTGCACTGGAATCTGATATTTAGTCATGGTAGTTTTAATATAAAATGTCCCTTTACTCCAGCCTTGGGGACGATCAAAGATCTGGAAAGGTAGACCACGTTGACTATGTGGGTTGCACACTTTCTAAGCACTGCATGTCCCATAGACAAACCATCTAAGGGCCGCAACACTGCCCTTTGTTTACCCTGAACTCATTGGCCTCACTCACATTTCTCACTGCTAAATGCCTTTAACTCTTCCCTGTAAATGGCGCCCTCAAACCTCTATGGTGAGTCTCAGATCTTTGGGCTCGCCAGTAAAAGTCACTGTGTCATCTCCCCCTCATTTAGTCCCCCAAGCTTCACTAACTGACTCTTGGTTCACTTGTCCTTGATGACTTAAAGAGTTTGCACTATGGTTTAACAGTCGTCAAGGTTGTTGGTCAATGGTAGGTTCTGACCCTGGTGTGAATCACTAAATTATTATAGTGGTCATCTAATATGGGTGAAACCCCAAAACAATAGCTTGTCTTCTCAATGACTACTTCCTCCTCCTTCCCCAGCTCAGTCCTGGATATCTTTCCTGCACATACAGGGGAGACCCCATTGAGCTCCTTACATGTAATTGAAACTGCCCCTCAAACTCCACCCCTAGAAAAAGTCCATAAAAGTTTCAGCTTTCTTTGTCTCAGGTCTGAGGATCCTTTCACTCTCCTTAGATCCTCTCTGTGTCTTTAGGGTCAATAAGCACCTCATTTATCTTTCCTCTCTCTTTACTGCACCACCAAAACACCTAATAGTCAACATGAGCCATTCTTTGGATGTAGGGAGGGGCAGAACTTATTCATTACCAGCTGAAGCATCCTTCTCATTAATAACTGGGGCTTACTCCTCCACATTCAAAGAGATTCTCATTACTCAAAACAATAATTTTTTTAAATTACCCAGGCAGAGTGACAATTGAATATTGAATACTAAGGATGATTTAAAACTAATAAATACTTTTGGAAATTCCTTGAACATTTTCATGAATTAAAATTATGAAATATTTATAATCAGTAACACCACCATTTAGTACCATTAATAAAATAAATATATTAGTCAGAGAATAAAATTCATTAATATTTTACTACTAGACATTGATGTCAATGACTGAACATTGCTCCAAATTACTTGTAAAAGAGACCAATTATTTTAGTGTGATTAATCTTTTCAATTATTTCTTTTATGTAGTTGTAATTTGAAAGTAATTTTCTTCTGGGAGTACAATGACCTCAGCATATTCATTTCTTATTTATTTATATTTAAAAATCTTTTGTATCTGCTTCAGTTTCCAGGTGAGTTTCAGTGGTCCAATATTGAAATTATTCACCCAAGAAATTACTCTTGTTCTTAAGTACTTCATAGGCATTTGTAACTGGTTTTATTAGTGATTATGAACAAGCCACTCCCAAGGAAAGCAGTGTCTGCCAATAGTAGCTGTGCACTGGCTGGGTAGCAGAGGCCAGTGAGATTTCTTCCTCATCCCACAGGTCTGGCTCTTCTAGATTCCAGTCCTCTGGGAGGCAGAGTGACAAACATGTCAGAGGACATCTTCAGCCTAAATCCAATCCTGCAGGATTAAAATGTATTAATCCTTCATGTGCCACAAAGAACTCTGGGCATCCAATCACAAAATAATGAAAAAAAAAAAAAGACTTTATCTGAGGTTAGAGTACAGACTGTGGGGCAGAGAAGCTACTAGGCAGCTGTTTTTGAAATCAGAAAACAATGTGGGTCATCAGCCTCCTTGCTGGCAGTGGGGTAGCTCTTCCTTGTACCCAGTGGCTCAGCCAAGCTTGAGCTGTTAGGCAGACAGCAAAAGGTGGGTGTCAACTTGCAAATACACCTTGTATAGCTGTGCAGCCTTACTCAGCTCTGGCTCCAGGATGAGGAAATACATCTCAGTTAAGGGACAATGTAGAGAAGTGATGTTTAGTATGCCAGGCATTGGCTAGGGTCTCTGCACACACTGTCTTAATTCCTCTGCAAATCTACAATTATGTATTATTAGTTCTTTATTGGTGAATAAACCCAACACCACAGATTTAAGAAGCTCTTTCTAATTCACAAGGTGCTAAGTGCTGGAGCTGGGATTCCATGGTCGTTTGGCCCGATGTTCAAGGCCATCATCTCTCTCCTACATGAGGACAAGCCACTTCACGGAGCGCTCGCTGTGAAGACAGCCATCTGATTTGCTAATTGTGACACGGACTTCTAAAAATGTCTTTAATTCTAGGAACTCAGCACATGCTAAGTGAGACATGCAAATGACTGGAGAGAAGTAGATTGTTCTAAAATCAAAGTATATGGAAGCAGAGTTCTGAAGTGAGACCCTTCAGAGAAAGGAGCATTTGAGCTGATATTTGAAAGAAATGTGGTATTTGAAAGAAGGAGCACCTTACAGAGGGGCATACATGGAGAACGGGGTGGGGAGTTGAATATGACTAGATTTCAGCATGTAGATGAGATAATTATTTTAATGCTTGTCTTTTAAATTAATTAAGGCCAGGAGATTTGGCCATAAGGAGTTAAGAAGGGTTTTGAACGTTGAGTTCCCAACCACACACCAGACTCTCTTGGAGGCTGCAGCTATGACTTCGCCCTGCCGGTCACCTCCAAGCCACAGGCTCCGCTAGAGATGATGGGAGTCACCACAGAGCTGGGGAGGTGACTCAGTGCTTGGAGGTGACCAGCCCAGCTGTGACCCATTGTAGGCTAGCAGTGTGGCCCTCACTTGGCATCTGGCCATTAATTAACACACATCACCAAGCTTCCCAGAGGGCCCAGAGGGGCCACTTTGTTTCTGCGAACTCTCCAGAAGAGGAGCAGCCACGAGGAAAGAGCGGGCTTCAGGCAACCCAGAGAGCCTAGGGAGCTGTGAGGTCACTAGCAGCACACTGTACAACCGCCTTCTTATTGATCCTCCTGATGAAGTCATGCTTGGGACAACCACCGGCTTGCTTCTGTCCTCACTTTCATTTAAAAAACAATCAATGGACCAAAACTGTGGAAGACTTTAATGTTCCCCGTGGCCTGAAGATTTAATTAGTCTATGGGAAATAAGAGGGTGGAAAGAGACTTCAACCCAGGCTTTCTGACTTCTAGCTCTGAACACATTCTGTGGAACACTGGAATGAGTCGAACGCAGATGTATCTATGAGTGGGGCAGCTAGTCAATATCTCTGGAGTAAATTAAGTGTGAATCAAGGGTGCCCTCTGGGGAGCAGTTTCTGTATAAAGTAGAACTGAAGCCACCATACCAAAATTCAGCCCTAGACAGAGACAATAATTGTATAATGGGGTCAGTATGTGTGTAGTTTTGTGCCTGCTGAGTAAATATCAGTTGAATGAATGAGCAGATACATGGGATGGATAGATGAAACTGCCACATAAAGAGTATTTTGCTGACAATCTCAAGACAGAGTGCCATTGTAATCTCTGTTTGTAAGCACAGACTGAGCATCCTGCTGGGGCGCTACTTGCTATTGGAACAGGAAATGCACAGTTTAGGTCGGGATGCCAGAAGCACATGAAGTAATGCATCATTTTACCCAGCTGGGTTTTGGAGCCTACTCCAGGCACTGATTGGCTCCTCATGGCTGGCCAGAGATGAGAATTTGTTATTTCAAATTCTGTTATTTCTTCCTGTCCTTGCTTGGCCTAAAGTGGATATCCTTCACTGCCCATCAGGGTGTCTTTGATGGAGAAGGAAGGGGAGAGAGAGAGAGAGAGAGAGAGAGAGAGAGAGAGAGAGAGAGAGAGAGAGAGAGAGAGAATGTTCGTACTAACTTTACAACCAGCATCCCAAAGGAGGGATCCCTCTAGACACACTTAAAATGATCCATATCTAAAGCATAATAGCTTGGTCTTATGTATAATTATGATCAATACAACTACTTCTGACTTTCATATTTTAAGTAAGGGATGAATCATAGACTCTGGAAAATTGGAGTTGAATGTTATGGTGGGATCTAAGCTGACCTAAGTTTTCTGTGTTTGGAATTGGGACTTTTGGAAAGTGATTGGACTGAGGGGTGCTATACTCATTAGTGAAGTGATCTATTGCACAGTTCATTGTGGAGCCTGGCTCGAGGTGGGTCATGGGGAGTGTGGCCTGGAAGAGAGGGCTGCTCTTGTCTCCAGCTGCTCATTTCATTCCCTCTGTTCTCTCTCTCTCTCTCTCTCTCTCCCTTTGTTTTTTGTTGCCAATGGTACAAGCAGCTATGCTCCTCCATGTCCTTCCACTTGCCATTGGGGCCGGCTTAACATGGGCTGAGCTCAGTGAAACAGCAAGCCAAATGAACTGCTCCCCCTTTAAGTGGGGGGTTGGGCATTTTGTCCCAGGGATGGGAAAACGACTAGTAAAAGGTGTATTAATAAAAGTAGGTACAGAGTTATAGAATCAGAAAAACTAGAGCTAATAGGAGCATTAGAAATCAGACTGTCCAGTGGTTCTCAAGGTGCATTTTATAAAATACCATTTTAGGGGACGTCAGGGACTATTGAGAAAATGGGGTCCTCATTTCTAAGGAAGGTTTACTTGTATAGTTTTATATACTAAACTACTATGTAAGACCTTGCAGTAAGGGTTTAACTTCAAAAAGAAATGAAAGATGCTAGTTCAATATAGCTCCAGAGAAGATAGTTCTGTGTCTCCAGCTCTGTGTACACACATTTCAAAGTACTTGCAGTAGTAGGAGTGTGCTTAACACTTTGGATTCCTCCTCTTCCTAAGCCCCAGAAATGGGCGCAATAAAGCCTCACGATGAAGGAGAGGCTTTTGACATCCAATGATGCGAATGCAGGTATTGCCGCTGTGTATGGGATCTAGGTTTCCTGTTGAAAAAGCTAGATAAATATGGTTCTGACATGGGAATCTTCAGATTTGGGTTTTATAGATTCCCGAGAGGAAGGAAACTGAAGTGGCCTTCCATAAAAATATTAGGAACCATTTGTGGCTGTTTTATTTGCATGAGTGGATACTTTGCAGCTTCTTGTTTTCATGTTGACTGGTAAGCAGTGCTCTGTGGACCAGTTGGGCAGAGAGAGAAAAATGTTAAATTGATTTCTTAAAAAAATTAAGAAGTTGACCATCAGGGACAAGCAGAAAGCATGCTGGGTTGATCAGTAACTTAGCCTCTTAAATCTCAAGGAAAATCGTTGGGTCTTTGTTCACTCCATTTCCCTGTGGTGAGAGAGGCAGGTCTTCCAGAGAAAGCAGAAAAAGATGGTACCTAAGAGCGCAGGTTCTGAGGTGCTCGGGTCCTCACCTTCCATATCTTAATCTCTCTGCTCATATGATGTGAGTGGTGGTAATGACGATACATAGCTCACTGCACTTGTTGCAAGGATGGAGTTAATACAATCAGCATGCACAGGGCAAGGCCTGGTATGTGGAAGTGCTCATGGGTGTCACAGTGTTGCACATGTTGGTGAGCTGCACACGGAGTCTCATCAAATCCTAGGAAGCTAGTTCGGCCCATTCTGACCCATGTTTTCCTGTAAGCATCTCTGAAACTGAGGTGTCCTAATGAGTGTCCTGCAATCCTATTGCTCAAGTGAAGAGAGGTTTTTCAAACTGCATTAAGGGTTCTGTGAGGGTCTCGGCTTGAGTGTCTCTGGGGGCTTCTGTCTTTCTCTCTCAGCTCTGCTGAAAGTGAAATCTAGTCTTTCACTGAATTTTCAAGGAAGTCTTCCCCCAAGAAATACCTACTCATGACTGCTTTCTTTTGGAAGTAGTAGCGCAATAACCTGAGGCTTTAAAACAGAAGAAGCATTTATTTTAATCTTTTTTATTTATTTATGTGGTATAGGGTCTTGCTATCCAGCTGGGGCTCATGGTAATCCTCTTGTTTCAGTATCTCCAGCGCTGGGATTACAGGCATGTGCCACCAGGCCCAGTTTTAGTGGCTTTCTCAGCGTGGGGACAGCATGGCATGCAGTACCGGGGATCTAACCCAGGTCCTGGCGCTTGCCACACTGGCGCTTAGATCACCAAGCCATCTCCCCAGAGTAGCATTTGTTGACTGACCGGCCAGTTTGTCAACAAATATTTATATGATGTTTCCTACAAGGTTAACACTGTGTTAACTCCTCCCTTGAGGAAGAATAGAAATGTAGGGCAAGACTTCAAACCTCAGCTTAGGTCCCACATCAGCTAGCCGTGAAATGATTATAAAGCAGCCGCTGAACCGAGATGGAGACAATGCTATCCTCTGAGCAAACAGCTGCAAGTGATTGTTTCTTCACCATCTTGGTCACCCACCCCTCTCATTGCTGAGACAAAATACTGGCAGATACAGCTTAAGAAGGAAAGCCAATTGTAGCTTACAGTTTGCAGCAATTTCAACTTTTAGTGGGCTGGCTCCAAGGCAGGGTGGTGTGGGTGAGGGACATTGTAGAAGAGGAGAAACAATTCATGGTAGGCAGACGGCAACAAAGCAGAAAAGCATCAAGCGATGACAGCAGCCCTCCGCCTGCTCCCTATGTTCCACCCAGGCTGCCCTCCCTCAGAATGGGTAGCATCTATACCCAGGGTGGGCCTTCCCATTATCCACACCCAGAACTGTGCCAAGCCAGTCAGTGGACTGATTTAGTAATTGCACACCCTCGATCTAGCATCACATACTCTAGATGCAGCCACCTCTGAAAAGTTTACCTATGACTACATGGAGCTCTAGGGGGACATCCAGACATGAGCTATAGCACCGGTCCTAGGAAATGAGAAGGTGGTCCACGGTAGCTCCCATATTTCACTATTTTACAACATAGAAGGCAATAAGAAGTTACTGATGTTCCATGAAAATGCGAAGAGTGAAGGGACTACTGAGTAGGACAGGCATTTGTCTGAGAAGATGCACCTTTAATAGTACCTCCCCATTCCTGCTACACAGCAGCTAGCTTACTTCAGCTTCTGCTAAGAATTGCCTCGCTTACCCATAAGCAAGGACAATGTCCAGATTCTATTGTCTGGTTAAAGAATAGTAAAGTTTAGGAGACAGAAACAGAAAAGCAACTGGAAAAGAAGGACAACAGAAGGATATCAAGATTTCTTGGATCATCCTGGCAGAAAATCAACAAGGAAACGTTGGACTTCAACTACACTTCAGACCAAATGGACCTAGCTGATGTACAAAACATTTCGTTTCTCAGTAGCAGAATCCACATTCTTCAGTGTACATGGATACACCCTATATCATGTCCAGAAACAACCTTAACAGGCTTAAGAAGGATCAAAGCATTTCAGACAGAAAAGATATTTTTTTCTGATACACAAAATTCACAAACATGTAGAAATAAAGCAACATGCTCCTGAACAACCAGAGTCAAAAGGGAAATTTAAAATTATCATGATGGAAAATTTGGAACAAAATATACTAACACTATGAGATGCAGCATAAGTATTTTAATATCATGAAAAGCATTAATAAAAGAAAAAGTTGGCTGGAGGAATAGCTTGGTGGTAGTGTACTTGCCTGACATGCATGAGGTTGTGGGTTTGCTGTCAAGAACAGAAACAAAAAAGAAAGAAAAGAAAAAGGAGAAGAAAGGCTTCATCTAACATCATTACACATCAAGAAACAAACAAACAAAAAAAGGAGTAAGCTAAACCCAAAGTAGTCAGAATCAATAAAATGGCAAATATTGGAGCACAATTTTTTGAGTAGAAAAACTAAAGGCTCTGTCTTCTGTCTTCTGTCCTCTGTCCTCCCTCCTCTCTCCGTTCTCCCATCCCCTTGCTTCCCCTCCCCACCTCTTCACTTCTCTTCTCTTTGCCCGCCCATGGTGTGTGTGTGTGTGTGTGCATGTCTGTGAATGGCATTAGAGCTATCAACTACAGACTGTCAAGGTCAAAGTCATCATTTCTTGAGGCATGTGAGAATAGGGATCATGGCTAGGAAAGTGGAGCCAGATGGGTAAATTCAAGAGCTAGCCAAGTAGCACTGGGACAGCAATGGGTCAAATCCAAGGCAGCAGCATGTCAAGGGCTCAAGGTTATGGCCATGTGGGTAAAAAGATCGAAGGAATAGAAAGAGCCAAACATGATCAAAGGTTTCCACTAATAAATGAAACCCCAGCTTTAGACATTCCACAGTGACAGCATAATGGACAAAACATGGCTCTATGGTCAGATCAACTCAGGACCTGGATTTCTTGTTGACTGAACACCTTGGCAGGCTTTGAAGCTTCTGTAAGCTTCAGCTGCCTTATTGTAAAAAGAGAACACATCATGCTTTGCAGCATGCTGGAGATTTGAGGGCCCAGCACCTCATGCATTTGGGTGGTAACTGGATTGCAGGAACATTACAGCTGAGTTGCTATTAGGAGGTGGGGTCCATAGCAAGAGTTGGGCCATAGAGACTGTCATCTGGAAGGGTATCCGGCCCTTTTCTTGACTCTCTCTGCTTCCCTGCCACCATGATGGGAGCAGCTTTTCCTCTGCTGTGCTCCTCTGCCATGCTGTCCTGGCTTGGAGCCAGTGGACTATGGATTGAAAGCACTACAAACTATGAGCCAAAAGGAACCTTTCTCCATTTATTTATTTATTTATTTATTTATTTATTTATTTATTTATTTATTTATTTGGCTGGACTGGGGTTTGGACTCATAACCTTGCACTTGCTAGGCGGGCACTTGCGTCATGGAGCTATCTCCCCAGCCCCAACCTCTCTCCCTTTAAATTGTGGGTATCAGGTACTGTGTTTCAGAGAAGAGAAAATAAGTAAGATGCAGCATCGCAATAGAAAAGTGTGGACAATATAGCACCGGGCAAGGGCTGACACTTTGCCTTGGCGCATGGGAGTGCTCTGTCGGGGTTAGTTTTTGCTACCAATGGCCCATATTAATGAGCTTCTATTATGTGCACATACTATGACCCAGGCAAGGGTTTTGAGAGGAAATAGACATGAGCACTGTTCTGATGCCAGCCACAGTCAGACACTATCTCTGATATTGAGAAGTAGGAAGGAAATGTTCACATGGGAGGGAAAACAAGGAAGGGGAAAAGGGAAAGGAAGGAAAGGAGAAAGGAGAATAAAAGAAAAATGGAAACAAAGCCTTTATAAATACAGAGAGGAAGAAGGGTGGAAGGAAGGTGAGGGGACTAGGGGGAAAAGTCAAGACGTCCTGTGTTGGTATAAATTCTATACAATGAGTGTGATTATTATGAATAGCTAAAATGTAACAAAAAATTAACTAAAGAAAAAGATGCTGTCTCCTGTGTGGGGAGAATTTTCCTCAGCATCTCTTATGGTGTTTCTCTCTAAATTAACTAAAATGGTACCTCTCTTGATGTAGACCAAGAAAGAGCTGTAGAGCTCTACAACTGAAGAAATATTTGTACCAGTAGTGCTTAGAAAATTTATGTCTGCATCTTGTACTCTAAACAATTATCATAAAGACAACAATATGCATTATATTGATTATTGTGGCTGTCTTACTGATGTGTTTTGAAACTGTCTCATTGCTACTTCTTTCTTATTGAAATTAACAAAATAAAAAATAAAAATAAAGAAGTAAAGTTTGTGATGGACAATTAAAGTTCTCCTCACAGTCTATATCTCATCATGAAGGCATCAAGTTATTATCAGCCAATAGCCATCCTGCAGATCACTCTACAGCCCTGGCTGTCATGTCACTTACCTGGTCCATCCCTGGGAGATAGCACTTATTTCCTTTTTCTCTCTTTCTTTTCTTTTCTTTTCTTTTCTTTTATTTATTTTTTAGTATGTATGCATGTATGTATGTATGTATGTATGTATGTATGTATTTAGTCTTATTGAGACAGGGTCTCACTATGCAGTTCAGGCTAGCTTTGAGCTCACTTTTGTATCCCAGGCTGGTCTTGAACTCACACCAATCCTCTTGCCTCAGCCTCCCGAGTGCTGGGATTACAGGTGTGTGCCACCATGCCTGGTTTCTCTCTTCCTTTTCATGGTCTACACAAAGCAAAGAAATAGATACCCTAGATACGTGTTGCACCCAGTAGATGTTAGATATGCCTCAAGAAAAAAGCCTCCTGAAATTTCATTGTCTTTAAATATGTGAGTATAGCATTAGGATGGTTCCTATATTTGAAACTTAGCCATATCATTTGAATTTGTCCCACTACGGGGGAGAGAGTCAAACACTCTAGGAAATGCTGCGACTGTTATTCTCTGTTGTCTTTCTTACACAACCACACTATTCCCTGCACTTTGTTTGATGGCTAAGACATCTCAAGAGTGAGGAGTGCAGAGAAGGAGCGCCTCTTTATGAAGACATCTGCACTTGGACCTGGGCCTCTGAGCTTGGAGCCTGGAAGGAGGCAGCTGCACCATTGAATGTCTCCAGGATCCTTGACCAGGATGTTTGCCCCAAGACACAGAAGTAAATTTGTCTTCCTTTTCCTCTAAAGGACTGAGGGTCCTAGACGTAGTAATTTTCTGAGCCACTAGGTAAAGTGTAGGAAGCTCAACTCCTAGGTTTCCCAAGGCCAGAGAAACAAATAAGGAATAAGGCTCTTAAGCTCCATAATAGGCTATAAATGCAACAGAAAGTACAAGGGAAAAATTTTGTAGATGAAAGGGAATTGCAAAGCAAGAGAGGAAATATCTATGCAATTGGCTGACATCCTTAATTTGAATGTTGAAGAAGTTTTTGCAGTATTTGCGCTGAGTCTGATATCTGGGTCTTTGTACTCTCTTACTTTTTTTTTTGCCTAATGTTACTGAAATGAGATTTGGCCAGTTCTAGAAACTGCTATTTTCTCTCTGTCAAATTCCTGTTAACTGGTTCCATTTCAACAGATGGACTCTTTTGGATGGTATGTGGACCCTGGACATGTGCAAAGCTGATGATTTTGAGAAACAGAGCCACAAATCTCTAAGCTCATGAACAGAGAAACATTTGAACAAAATCCTGGCGTGCTTCCAATCCACACCTTTCTCCCATCTTGCCTCATCTTGCAGGTTAACTGCCTTTTCAACTTGAACTGAAGTTCAATCTATCACAGTATGGTGATTTTTCTTTGCCTTACATATGAACTAGTTTTTATTAAAAGAGCAAGAACAATAAAATGCATTTGTGAAAGTTGTTTTAAGGCCAGCACTGGATGAAGAATCAGAACAACTTTAGGGTTCTCTAGATAAAGAAGTTTGTGTCCTATACCATCTCCAACAGGAACAGGTTCAAGTCCAGGTGATTACTATATGCTATAAGCCTCCATTGTGGTTTATGAATAGTCTAAATTCCCACAATTCCTTCCCGCCCATGGTTCATCTTTGGGTCTCTCAGACCACAGGTTCCAAGGACAGGTTACAGTTCCCTTTGTGAATCTCCAGGCAGAAACAGGAATAGCAGGAATATGGCAGTAATGAAAATGACTGTGAGATAATAAAGGATGTTTATAATTATGACTCTGGCCATACTGAAGAATCAAGGACAGAAAAACTTCATATTTACTGATGGTTCATGTCATCCTGCTTATGAATTAGATTTGGGGCAATATTTATTGAATGATAAATCTAGAGTGTAAACTGGAAAACAGGAACAGAAGATCAAAAACTATATATGTGTACACACAGGATGGCTTGGATAATGATGCTCCTGATATCTGCTGGCCTATTGAAAAGAGCAGTTAATGTTTTAATTTTTTCTTTCTCTCCTTTTTAATTTTTATATAGTTTTTGATCAACTGCATGCTTATATCTGGTAAGCTGAACAACTAATTTGAAGAAAATCATATGCAATATAACAACCATTGTTAGATTTTTATTATTGTGGTTAGTGAAATTCTGTATCATTTTCCTTCCCTTTTTTTCCACTACCATTTCTTATTCTCTTAAAAAAATGAATAAAAAAGGGGAAAACCTTCCAAAAACATACACAGATTTAACTACTATGATGGAGTACGTTACTTAGTTCAGAATTTCCTGTTCACTAAAGTAAACAGGAAAAGGAAATCAACAAATTACTCTTCATGAGAGATAGTCCTTCCCCTGATTAATATTATACTTACAGCTCCTGAAATAAATTCATAATGTGAGAATCATGCAAAAGGGATCCAACGACATAGCAGACCATGCTTCAACAGTTTTTACAAAACAACCTTAATATTCCACGTATAACCATTTCCCATGTTTTCTCTTAATATTATTTTAAATATGACCATTAAGAATACTTAGTTGTAGGCTCTGTTTCAGGGCAAAAAAGAAAAATAATGTCATTAAGTCATAGTGAAAGAAGGAGAGTGGGTAGAGATATAAGTGAACTAAAAGGGGCAGCGTGTTGGTAACTGTTGAGATTGGGCTGATGGTACTCTTTACTTGGTATACATCAAAAATTCTATGTAATAAAACATTTGTAACAAAATAGGTGAAAGAATTTGGCAGCTACAGAATTTAGGCTAGTATGTTATCCCAAGAGACCGTGTTTTATTTGGTGACACGAGATATGATTTTATGCTGGATCTTTGGAAATTAGTTGTGGTGCACCTGGTAATAGTCACGATCGGCGCCCAGAAACCATAGATTTTTCTATGTAACTGTGGACATGCCCAACTAAGCATGGCAGCAGGTTGCTTACATGCCAAAGGCGACAAGGAGAGAAGGAGAAAGGCAGATTCAGATACCTTCACTGCAGTTCTTCAGGGCGAAGAAGTCCACTGCAGACAGGCTTCGGTTTCCACTGGAGATGTATTCCAGGGCCACGCGGAAGGGGTTCTCTGGGCGCCCGATTCTTCCATGCAGCACTGTCCAGCTGCTTGCATTGAAGAGCACAGGAGGAAAATAGAAAAAAACAGTGATCAGAAGCAGGCTTCACCTGTTGACAGGCCCATGCTCCTGCGGTGCTTTAGGGATCCCAACTTTACTGGCACCCTTTGAGGTGCTGGGGGCAGAGGGAAACATGCAGGCTTTGCTTCCCTTTAGTCCATCTAACTAGTTTAGAGACACAATTGTCACACTCATTCAAGCCTCTGGCATTGCTTTTGTCACATTATATTTAAAATCAACTGAAGATCTTTCAATGATTTCAGTAGCTAGTCTTATAAGGGAAAATGACATAGACTTAAAAAAAAAAAAGCATCAACAGCATCAAGGAAAAGTTTTCAAAATATCTACCAGCTTATTCACAATTATCTCTGGAAAGAATACTTGGTGTTTGAAGTTTTATCTGTACCAAAGTCTTGGATCCCTCAGGTCTGGAGTATAGTCGCTTAAGGGAAACCAGAAGCAGTTATTCATTTACTGTAGCAAAATTAAAGTGCACCGAAGCATGTATTTGGGGTAAAAGGTACCTAAGATTGACGTGGACTTTGCAGAAAAGTGCAAAGAGAAGATGAAAGCAGGTCAAATGGTGAGCTCCATGTCCACCTGCAATCAAGGACACTGACATCATTGGGGAGCAGAGGAAAAGTGGAGGGAACATTTTTACATCTTGCTCATCATACTATTAACCTCTTGTCACTGATTGGAACATCACATTCATTTTTCAACATATATATATATATATATATATATATATATATATATATATATATATATATTAGGGCTGGCCAGATAGCTAAGTGGACTAAAGTGGCTGCTTAGACAGGTGCAGGGACTGAGGTTCAACCCTCCTCCAGGCTTGCTGGGACCCACTGAGACTGACTCAGACTGGGCATGGTGGCACGCACCTGTAATCCCAGTGCTTGGGAGGCTGAAAACAGGAGCACTGCCACAAGTCTGATCTCTAAAGTCAGACCGTGTAAATCCTGTACTAAATACATTGAATAATATTAGAAATGGTAGAATTTGTTTTTAATGTGTTTAGTACAGGGTCTACAGGGTCTCACTACATAGATTGGACTCAGCAGTCCTGCTGCTTTCAGTCTCCCAAGCGCTGGGATCACAGGTGTGCACCTCTATGCCTAGTCTCAATGGCCCTCTCAGCGCACCCTGGGGGTGGGGCCAGCACAGCAGACCAGGAATCGAACTCTGGCTGCTGCGCACTGCCTAGGCAGGTGCTTTAGTCCACTGAGCTATGTGACTGACCCTTTTGTCCACTCACTGTTGTGCCATCACACAATAAATATAGTTTATAGTGTCATCTACTTGATGGTATTTTCAGTAAGTGTGCACTGCTTCTGATTTCTTCTCTGCATGACCACACGGAAGCCAACTATGTGTGCCTATGTCAATATTGCCTTCAGCAAAGGCCTAAATCAGAGTCACAGCGCATGCCCAGTTCAAACTTGGAAGCTTATTATCAGCCTTCCCATGGAGAACCAGAGGCTCACTTCCTCAGTTGCTTGCTAGCACTGCATCCTGTGAAATCTTTCTGAACTCCACTAATTTTTGGCGAGGAAGGTGTTACTTAAGGCAATCACTGGCCTCTCAATGCTGTTAGAGGGCAGTTTTTGCCTGTGGTCTCTGGCACGTAGCTGGGCGTGCAGTGGGTACGTACTGCATGAAGGAGGAACTCTCCTCTCACTCGGCTCTTCTGTAGTTAATTCAGATCGCTGGTGTCAGTGCCTCAACCATTTAATAAAAGTGTATTAAGTTTTTCCACAATAGATGCCATAGAAAGGCTTATTGCTGCTGTAAAGTTTGTTCTGTTACTGTACCCAGAAGGATTTCTATCCAAAATAAAACCAGCACAACTGAATGAGGAAAAGGAGGCCTTGTGGTTTAAATGTGGTCCTGTCAAAGAAAGAAATACTTGAAAAGAAAATGTAAGCAAAAAGGTCTTAAGGAAAACAAACAAACAAACAAACAAGGAATTTGTGGTGTTCTTCTAAAGCATAAACGACCGTATTTTGGGGGGAAGAGGGTAGTAAAAGGCATGAGTATTCACATTCTGCCAAAATCATAGCCCTCTGCTCTGAGGAATGATGGATTTTAATTCCAGGTGCACAGTGGCCCTTGACAATGATTTCCATTTCTATATTGGCACTAGCCCTCTGGATAAATGTGTCAAGAGTTTTAAGAATTAGTTTCTGAGTTACTGAGGCAATAAGTTTTGTCTGAAAGTCTCTGGCCTCCCATAGTTTACTGCTGCAACTTTAATAACTTCCAGAGCAGTTGCCAAACACATAGCATTTTATATCCAGGGAGGCTGGGACTAGGAAAGGGCAAGCTTATGCCTAGGGTCAGATTTGTTTAAGGGACAGCCAAAACCTCAGTGAAAAATGAAAACCAGCGCTCTTCCTGCCTGCCTCTATTTTCTTTGCTTGTAGCCCAGTGCTCATGAAGCTGGCTGCTAGGGTCCTGCTTGCCTTGCTTTGCCAGGTGGCGGCGCTATCTACTCTGGCAAGGCGGTAGGCTGTGTTCTGACCTACAGCCGACTCGAAACAACTGTGCAGCTATATCCCGAGTTTGGGATTTGTGACTGCCTTAGCGCGGGCTCCTCAGTCAATCAATCTGACAGTGTAGGATGCCCGCCTGGAGTGTAGGAAGCCAGAAGGACTCTGTGGACAGCCTGTCACAGTCCATTATCCTCTACGTGTGTCTCTGGAGCTCTCTAGTTCCACTTCCGCCTCTGCCCCTCACTTGCCCAATAACTTTGAGCAAGGCACTTTCCTCCAATGCCCAGCAATCTTGGGTGTGTTCTGATCAGTTGTCATTCTCAGGTAGAGAAAGTGCACTCAACTCTGTATGAGTTTTCAGAGCAAAATGGACAGACCATCCACTTTTGGTGAATGACTACATCATAATCAATATGTCAGAATATATTAAAGGAAGGAGGGTTGGTTTGTGAATGTCAGGGTCTGTTTCTGACCTAGAAGCCAGAGTTAGTATTCACTGAATTGGGAGTGGAGCCTTGGGATCTAGTCCTGGGTTTCCTTGGACCTGGGCAAGTCTGGAACCTCCGCGGGTTTTAGTTTCCTTACCAGAAGAATGTGGGCGCTGAGCAAAAGTTCTCTAGGGATCCTTAATGATCGGATGCTTGTAATTCTGCAGCAGGAGATTATAGGACTCCTGGTGACAGAACATTTTATGAAAACCCTGAAAGCTTCAATTAACAAATAATATCTCACAGCGATGAGAGAAGAGTGATTAGTCATGAAACCCCAGATCTATTTTTGCAGAGCTTCCATTCCATCCTCGTTGGAGAAATGGAGACTTATCCAACACCACAAATTGAGTTTCCTTTAGGTATAAAATTAGTATTCCTCCTAGGGTGTAAGAATCTGAGATAGTACAATGTAAGAATCATTTGCATTTCACATCACTAAAACCATAAGAGATAGAGAAGGTTATATTTACATAGCACTGCTGAAGGTTGGGTCACCAGTCTGGGTTCTGAGGAGAGACACTGCAGCCAGACGGCAGAATAGGCTGTCAAAAAATCCATATACAAAAAAGAATCACAGGAGTCCCTGACAAGGAAACAAAAGGAATCTCTAGGCAGCCCCACACCCAGGTCAGTCTCGCCATGTTTATAGGGAGCTGATTGGCATGTCTGGTGTGAGACAAGCTTCTGATGGGGCTGAAAGATTTGTGGTCATGAGTGAAGAGGGTGAAGGTTCCAAGTCATTGTGAGCCCAGAATGAAGGGGTAGTTTGCAATGCCACATGAGGCCATGGGTGGCAGGGACAGGACAGAGCCTGTGCCTCACTCTGCTGCTGCACAGTAGCCCAGTGGGCAGAGTCCTGACATCACCTGCCTCATAAGAGGAGTTGTCTAACCCTGAAAGACCCTAGGACGCCTTTCTGAGATAGTTCTGCCCACCGAAATACAGTGAGGGCCACATCTGGTCCACAGCTCTACTCTCTCCTATTGATGCAACCTCATGATTCAGCTTAACAGAGCTTCTCCTGGCCTTACTTATAACACTGGAGGTCATAGTGCAAGGCTTCAATGGGTTGTGGTGAGGGCTTGTGAGAAAGACACATGCAGGTGCCAGCAAGATGGTTCAGCCATCTAAAGCGCCTGCTTAGGCAAGCTTAGGCAACCTTAGGGACTGCGGTTCATTCCCTGGCACCACATGCTGTGCCAGCCCCACCCTCAGGGCAGGCTGAGCCAGCCATAGAAAAAAAGACACATGCAAAATGACTAGAGCAGTTCCTGCACACAGTAGGGCTATGTCAAAGTGAGCTATTCTTATAGGAGTCTAGAGCCTTTTTCATGGAACCATGCAAATATCTATACCTCATCTCATTTACAAAATTCAAGGGGTGGGGAAAAGAAATGTAGTTGGTAAGTGAGAATGGGAAAGGCATTTACCATTTCTAAATAGCAGCCACACTATTTTTCTCGACAAACAAAAAACTGAATTCAAGAGATCTCATATGATAAACCCTGGCCCCCGAATTATGTTGGAAGATCTCTGTAGGAAGATATGTTGCATTATGATAACAGATCAACATTTTTGGTGGAACCCTCTAAAGGTTCCCATCGCAGTTACTGTAACATCTCTTTTCTGTCTTCACGGTTTTCTGTACGATGTGAAAAGATTCTTTGTGCCTAGTTCTACCTTAGAGTTGAGCCACATCCATTTTATCTGTTGCACACTTGATAAAGTGTAGATGCTCTGGGTTTAGGATTTGGCTTACACTTGGGAGAGTTTGTACACTGGTGAAAAATAATACACATCAAAATTTACAGCGAATGCAGCTATTTAGAGCTGGGTGAGAGATTCAGGTATTGTATGCTACCGAAGTACAGAAGGTGCAATGATGCTTGAGACTGGGAGATCAGGAGAGTTATAGTTCGAGGATGCATTGAGAGGAGGGGACATGATTTGGGGCAGTGGAGAAAAGGATTAGAACGGATGCATGAACATAGCCTTGTGGGTAGTGCAGGTTTAGAGAACAGGCGGGTTAGTCCTGTGGGAGTGGACATGTCTCACTGGCCTGTACAGAAGGAGCAGAATCTGGATCTTATCTTTTTACCTTCTTAACGATAGACTTCCGGACCATTCATCACTGTGTCCCCAGTATCTTGTACATTGTAGATGTTCAGTGAACATTTGTCGAATGAGGAGACAAAAGCGTGAACAGATTTCCATCAAACCAGACATGATTCTGGCATTCTTAGCCAAAGCCTATGCATCAGTGGAGCTGAGTGAATTTAAAAACTCACACCAATTCATTAACAACAGTTGTCATTCACTAAAGTGACAGTGATGTCTCCTCTGTTATAAGGAATTTAAGGACTAGGGAAGGTTAGGGTTGTAGGATGGAGGTAGTATACATGGCCACAGGGCTCATCCCTCTTGGTTTCCCTTTTGGTGTGAGTTGATCAAAAGGGTATTGTGAAGTATAGCAACTGAGACCTGGCAGGTATCTGAAGTAGAAGCACTCTCATCTGATACACATAAATGCTCTCTGCCGTGCAGATCAGGCATGGACCATGTCTTAGTTACTTTTTGCTCATTGCTGGGACAAATACCTGACACTCAAAATGAAGGAAGGAAAGGTTTATTTAGCTCACAGTTCATGGAGGTTTCAGTCCATATTCGGTTGGCCCAAGGCTGAGTGGAGCAGGGCGGAGAGCATCCAGTTCATGGCAGCAGAACAGCAGCAAAATGGTGGCAGAGGCAGCCAACCAAACAGGGCAGCAGAGCAGCAGCACCAGCTCGAGTCTGTCTCTCTGTCTCTCTTTATATTACATTCAGGCTCTCCACCTTAGCTCCTGCCCTAGGCTACACCCATAATCCCAGAAGTACTTTGACCCATAATCCCATCAGTACTAAAACACGTAATCCCAGGGATCATGGATCAAGTTTCAAACTCTAGAAGTTTCCACCCAATGACTACATGAGGCTTTGGGGGGACAACTAAACATAAACCATAACAGACCAAGTCAACATGAAGTATCCAGGGCAGTGGCATCAGTAGTCATAGCACTAAAAATATGATCAATAGCACCACTCGCATTTGCAGAAGGCCTACTCTGTGTTGTGTTTAGAGCTGAGTTTTCAATGCAAGTTGGTGTGACTGCAAAGTCTTCACACACACACACACACACACACACACACACACACACACTTTCTCTCTCTCTCTCTCTACTAATTAGCCAGCTTTACATTTCTGAGACAAAACACCTGAGAAAGTCAACCGCAAAGAGAAAAGATTTATTGTGGCTCATAGTTTCAGAGTTTTAAAGAACAAGTATGTTTAGATAGGGATAGGGATGGGAGATTAGGGTGGGGAGAGAGAGGGAGGAAGGGGAAGGGAGAGAGGGAAAGAAGGGAGAGGGAGAGTGGGGGACAGAGAGAGGGAGACAGAGAGAGAGAGAGGGAGAGAGAGAGAGGGAGGGTGGGAGGGAGGGAGGGAGGTAGGGAGGGAGGAAGAACATCTGTCAATGAGCTGATGAGGTTAAAGCCCTCATGATCCAATGACATTCCTCGTCTGATGAAGACCTCATCTCTCTGCCTACTGTTGCATAGGGCACCAAACCTTCAACACACAAGCCCGAGGGAACACGGTAGATTCAGACTATGATAAACCAGGGTGAAACCATCTTATCTTGCCCTTCTTGACACCTGGAGATTAGAAACTGTCCTCCTGAAGGTTTTGTTCCATTTCTGGCCCTAGTGAGCACAGCTGGGGACCTGGAGACACAAGACTCATCATGCCATGCTGTACCCTGGGCATGACAGCCATGCCATTCAGGTAGCAATGAACCCTTGAGCTGGAACAGCCCAAGTCCTGAGTTAGGTAGAGAATGTCAGGAGCCACATAAATTGGACAAGCAGCCAAGTCCTTGTCACACAGAACTCCATCATGGGACGATGATGATTATTACAAAGCATAACCCTGTCATAGTTCAGCCTGCACTGCTGACATTCCGCTACGTGTGTCTTTGCTAAGGCTCTTTCTTGTCAAGTCCGGACAAGGTGTGAAGTTGTGAAGATTTGTTTGAAACAAGGAACTGAGTCTGCGGGATCTTATCCAGATCAACAAAGGGGGAAAAGCCCAACTGCACCTCTTCTCCTAATTCTATCCTATCCTATAAGAAAAACACACGCATTGTCAAATTTTCCTTAAATATACTTTGCAGTAATTCTGCAGAAAATATAAACCATTCAGCACTATTTTTATTATTTCCATTAAATCAGCTTGCATTTAAAGTATTTTTATGGATGAGAGAAGGGGAAAAATGCCAGACCAATATAAATTATAATGTGAAGTCTTTGTTGCTTGTTAATTTTCCGTAAAATACTAGAGTATAACGTGGGGCATGAGGCAGGAGGACTTTTATCCAGATGGCCTTGGCTTTGTGACTCGCTTGCTTTTTACTGTGAGGAGTAAAGTGAATGTCCTTGGGACAGGACTGGGACTGAGTGCGGGTGGAAGTGAAATTTCAGGTTGGCTCAGGACCTGGCCTCCCATTGGCCCCTGGTAGACCCAGCTGCTCTGAGGGTATGGGTGGCTCCTGCTTAGGCTGGAGGGGGGCCGCGGTGTCCAGTGTTACTATGACAAGATAGGGTCCCAGGAGGCCCAGGTGGCCATGGCGGAAGCTTAGCTCCAGCAGTTATTTATTTATTTATTTTTAAAATTTTTAAATTTTATTTGTTTATTTTTTTCTTGTTTCAGAACTTTTGTTTGTTTCTTCACTCATTTTTACGGCTGGCTCAGCCTGCCCCGAGGGCAGGGCTGGCGTAGCATGTGGTGCCAGGGATGGAACCCAGGTCCCTGAAGCCGCCCAAGCTTTCCCAAGCAGGCGTTTTAGACCACTGAGCCATCCCGCTGGGCCCCCTATTTATTTATTTATTTATTTATTTATTTATTTATTTATTTATTTATTTTTGTGGTACAGAGGATTGAACTCAGGACCCTGAGCTTGCCAGGCAAGCGCTTCTTCTACTGAGCCATCTCCCTGGTCCCCAGTGCCAGTAGTCAGAAAGCAGTGTGCTTTTAGCAGACATGTTAGGTGGGTGACAGATATAGAAGAAGGCGGCCTGGATGTTCTAAACTGTGGCTTTCTAATTATGTTCTTATTCTTGAAAAAAAGTGCTTCTTGGACTCTCCTAAGCTACTTTTAACTTTCCTCCTTCCCCTTTTTCCTTCTCTCTTTCTTTTCTTTTCTTCAGAAAAAGTATATTCATTTCGAACAGAAATTCTGGAGCCATGCTGCTTATTTTATAATCTCAGTTCTGCCTCTTATTGGGTGTGTGAACTCAGGCCAACTCTCAATCTAAACTCTGCACTCAAATTTCTTCCTTTTTTAATGTATTTGGTACATTAAAAAAGGAAGTTTCACTACACAGCTCAGATCCTCCTGTCTCAGCCTTCCCAGTGCTGGGATTATAGGCATGTGCCATCATGCCTGATCTCCAGGGCCAGGTCTGGCAAGGCCTGTGGTGCTGGGGATTGAACCCTGGTCACTGTACTTGCCTAAACAAGGTCTTACTCTGCTGAGCTATCTCACAGGCCCTCTGGGCCCAAAATTCATAGCCACAGTCTCAAGGGAAAATTGTTGTAGAGCAAGAACTTTTATCTGGCCAATTTGCTTGCCAGATTTGTGCAACCTGTACATTTTGCACTCAGCAAAACACTCTGTACTCTTGAAATGTTCAAGATTATTTTTTGGGACCCTTGCACCCTGTACTATCATTTGAGTGATACTAGCATTGAGATCCTTTGTGTCCATCCATGCAACGTAGTCATTAACAACACAAGGGAGAAAGGCGTGACTACTTTGGGAGACTGTAAGTCACTACAAATAGTTGCTGCTGAGTTAGATGTGAAGAACACAGCAGAAAAAATCAGGAAAAGTGCAGAAAGCCTTTAGAAAGCTATAGATGTATTTTAAAATATTATTTCCATTTTAAAGAAGTGGGACATCGCATAAAAGGTGTTTTCCTGAGCTTGATTTATAGGAAGACAATACAGAGCTCCAATGAACAGAATAAGGCCTCACTCAGCTTTCCATCAAGAATGGGCAGATTAGCAAGCATTTAGAGGCAAGAAGTTAACATGTTTCGGGATGTAAGCGGATTTCCAAGCAACTATTGATCCCTGCCTTATTGTCTGAGACAGTATCTTCTTTATTCTGGTGTGAATAAAGAAACACGTACAGGATTCACTAGTGTTTTTTTTTTTTGTTTTTTTTTTTCTTCATTTTGAAAGGAGGAATGCTGGCTGTTCTGGAAAACCATAAAAAAAAATGAAGACACAGAAAACTTTGAATCAAGAGCAGCATCCCAGAGAATTTGGAAGTTTTTCTGTCTGTTCCTCTGCTACTTGGGTTGGGTCTCTGTCTTAGTTACTTTTTACTCGTTGCTGGGACAAACACCTGACACTCAAAATGAAGGAAAGAATGAAGAAAGGTTGATTTAGCTCACAGCTACTGGAGGTTTCAGTCCATATTCGGCTGACCCAAGGCTGAGTGGAACAGGGCAGAGAGCATCCAGTTCATGGTGGTGGAACAGCAACAAAACGGTGACAGAGGCAGTCAACGAGTCAGGGCAGCAGAGCAACAGCACTAGTCTGTCTCTTGGTCTCTCTTTAAATTACATCAGGGACTGTGCTCAAGCCACCTTAGGTCACACCATAATCCCAGAAGTGCTCAGATCAATAATCTCATCAGTACTAAAACACATAATCCCAGTGCCTCATGAGTCAAGTCTCAAACTCTAGAAGTCCCTGTCCCATGATTGCATGAGGCTTTGGGGCAACAAGTAGACATAAACCATAACCTCCTCTGTCTAGCAGCTGCTGAACACTACCCTGCCCATCAGAGAGCTGCAGGCTGGGGCTCAGCTGGATTCTGGGTGCGAAAAGGTAGAGGCAGTTGTTCAGTGCTGGCATTTCAGAAGTCACACAGAATTATGAAAGAGCGAGTGAGGGGATCCCAGTGGATTTCCCACTCTAAGACTTGCCAGGCAATCTTTCTGGCAAGGTGAGTGCTGGGTTTTCCTTAAATAGAGTCCCGGGTTAGCATTTTCTTTGCTTTTCTATTTCTTTACAAAAGGAAATTGGTTTTCTAACTTTTCCTTTCAGTAACTATTTTAGTACCGTCTGTTCTTTTAAGTGCAATGCTTTTGTTTCTTCCTAAGCCAAATCAATGTATGAGGTTCTTTGGTTTAGCTTTTTTTTTTTTTTTTAAATTAATTATCCCTTTTGAGAAGGTTAAATACAACAGTGAATGAAGCCTGAAATGAGCCAGTTCTGCAGCAATCCTCCTTCAGGGCTGTCTACCTTTAGCTCGAGCCTTGCATCCTGAGTTGGGCTGGGGCTGGAACAGCCAAACTGGGCCCCCACCTCAGAGCTCTCCCCAGGATTTCTCAGTTTCAAGGCAGCCCTCCCTTTCTTCAAAGGACATCCGGCTGCCCAGAATGCTGCTCACAGAGCCAGCCTAAACACCATTTAACATGTTAATGTATTGATTGGTTCAAATAAGAACATAAGCCTCAGAGCCAAGGAAAATGCTGACGCTCAAGCTCAGAGATTCTGTTTCAGTCATAAATCTCTGTGTGGGCAATTTGTATGGCAGTGTGGACCTAGTGAGAAGCTGTGGTCTCAAGCAAATTCTGTGTCTGGGAAAAGTAGTCAGCCATAAAAGGGTACAGTGGCCTGGCAAGTGGGCATGAAGAGCCTACAAACTTGTATCACAGGAGAAGATTCCCGATGCCACACACTTTACCTGCTGTGTTCTTTCTGGGAAAGAGGCAGAGGCTCTGACAGGTGACATCTTGTTCTTTCTGAGCCCCTGCTATAGAGGGAGGCTCAAACTCTGCTATATAAGGCCTATGCTATGCTATGCTATGCTATGCTATGCTATGCTATGCTATGCTATGCCATGCCATGCCACACCACACCACACCACACCATACCATACCATAACATACCATACCATACCATAGCAAGTACTGTGAATGATGATGTCTCTTTGCCTTATATTTAGCTGACACTGAAAGCCTCACACACTAATAGGTGAAGCTTTGGAGAGGTGCCTGGATCATAGATGTGTGATACTAGATTATGAATGTGATAACCAGATCAGGCAATTGATTGGCTCAACATAGTTCTGGGTGTGGATATTAGGAAGATTCACCCTCTGTATGGGGGATGCCATTCAATAGTCATTAGCCTCCATGGAATAAAAAGGGAAAGAAAAGCTTGCTTCTAACTGCTTCCTGCCTGCCATGCCATAGATTATTTCTTCCCTGCTATGATGCCCTGCCTTGGAGGCAGCCAACTATGGACCGAACCCTCTACAAACCCTGAGCCAAAATAAACTTTTCCTCCTTTAATGTTTGCTGTCAGGTATTTTGTCTCAGCAAAGAAAATAACTAAAATGGCATTATTGCTGAGGCGACAGATGTTAGTACTGACTGGCATGGGTGTTGGAAACCATGTCTCTATTCCTTACATGGTAGAGCAGGACTGATCCCCAGGACCATATCAGCTCCACAGTGTGGCCAAGGGAGGCATCTCTTTTATAATCTATGCCTGGAATAGTCTCTTTAAACCCAGTCTTGCTTCTGTCTTCCTGCACCTTTGAAGACTGTTTCAGGCCTCTTTATATTTTGGTTGTGGTGCTCTCTGTGTCCAAATCCTCTTTCTACATTTTATCTCCTGTGCTGCTTTGTACTGATCTAGTCTTACCTTGTTTTTTTTTTTTTTTTTGAGGCAGGGTCTCGCTATGCAGTTCAGGCTAGCCTTGAGCTCACTTTTGTAGCCCAGGCTGGTCTCGAACTCACACCAATTCTCCTGCCTCAGCCTCCCAAGTGCTGGGATTACAGGCGTGCGCTACCACGCCCGGCTACCTTGGTATTTTTAAAATGTATTTAGTACAGGGTCTACAGGGTCTCGCTACACAGACTGGACTCATAGTGATTCTCCTCTTTTCAGCCTCTCAAGCAGTGGGATTAGAAGCATGTACCACCATGCCCAGTCTCAATCACCATCTCAGTGCATCCTGAGGACAGGGTTAGCATGGAAGCCAGGGATTGAACCTCCTTGTGTCTGCCTAAACAGGTGCTATAGTTTGCTGAGCCATCTGGCTGGCCCTTACCTTGGTACCTTTGCGAAATGTGACTCCCAGGTTGATGAGGTAACAAGGGTACGGCATGAAAAGTGAACAAGGGTATGATTTATCTAACCTTGCCTGAGAAGTTTTGGAGCTTCTTGAAGTAGACACGGGCTACTATTGGTTGGTTTACCTAGAGTCCTAGTAGGGTGGGCAGGATGTCATTTGTGAATTTTGCCTCTTAGTCTCCTGAAAAAAAATTATGCTAAAGTCTCAGAAGTAGTGTTTTTATAAAGGTAATCAAGTTACAACAAAACCATTAAAGTAGACCCTAATTCACTGACTGTATTCTTATAAAAAGAAGGATTTGGATGCAGAGACAGATTTGCATACAGGAAGAACCCCATATGCAAATGAAGGAAGACACAGGTAGTGATGTTTCTACAAGCCAAGTGCATCAAAGGTCACCTGCAAATTACAGAACTGGGAACAGATCCTTCCTCACAGCTCCAGGGGAATGAACCGTGCTCACACTTGATGTTAGATTTCTAGTCTCCCAGGCTCTTAGACCATAACGTCTGATTACTTTATTGGTGGTAATTTGTTATGATCATCCTCACAAATTGTCTAGTAGAGCTGGACCATTCAAAGCCATCTACACTCCCTGGAAAAACACTCTATATGGGATTTTTATAAGAGATTTTCTGTGAGGTGACCAGCCCAGAGACAAACAGCCCACAGACTGCTGGTAAACAGCTTTCTTATAATGCAGCCCCATGTTCCCCAGGAGCCAGAAACCACACAGGTCACTTTCCTACACGTTAACCTTTGCTCTCAGATCCACAACATCCACATTGCCTTCAGGGAGGCCCCTCTGCAGGCTGACATAAGGACACCCTTAGTAATAACCCAGGAATCATGAGCCCATCAGATTTGCCCAGGGTAACGCTCACTCTGTTAGGACATCTTGAAGAAACCGATGGAGTTGGGATTTCAGGCTTCTCTGTGTCAGCCAAGCGGGAGCTTTGCAGAACGCAGCCAATAGAACTGCCTGAGCAGCCTGGAGATTGAGCCAATGCCATGCTCACCTGGGGGTCAATTTCCAGGCTGGAATTACCATCACCAATTTTCAAAACACTTCAGAGGGTCAGCTGAAAATCTCGATCTGTAATCCTCAAAGGTGCTGAACTTGTACCAGAGACAGAGATACAAGGAGGAAGCAGGACGAACTGGGCAAGGGGCTGAGCTGGGTGGGAACCACCAGGCAGGGGCCGGGCTTTCGTCCCTTCTTTTGGATCTTCCCTGAGTTTGAGTATTTACAGTAAAAAAGCCCTAGGCACTCAAGATCCTTTGACAGTTTTCTTGGTGATATAAACCTGAAGCTGTGATTCCCAGACAGGACAGCCTCTGTTTATGGCTGGTTCTGTCTTCTATTGATACATGTAGGTACATGTATAAGATCTTGGAGCGTGGTCACCTATCTCTTCACCCTTTATTCTTGCCTCATCACCTTTCATCTTCCTCCCAAGAGGTATGTGTAAATTGTCTTAAGAAAGGCCTGGCAAGGTACCCAAATGTCACCACAGTCACTAGTGAACTTGCGGCTTTGTGAAAAATCAAACCAAGCAGAAGCTTCCAAAGAGTCAATAAAAACTGGCTCCTGGGATGAGGGAAACCCTTTCTCTTTGCCCAGGCCTTTTAGTCATAGAACCGATATGTAACTGTTCGGCATGCTTCTTACAGAGCTAAATGGGAGAGCAGAAGCCCCTGCTTCTTTTCGCTGAACAGCATCTTCAAAGAGCAGAAGGCTTGGGAATGGACTGTGGGAAAGGCTGTGATGGCAGAGTCTGGCCCTGGAGCTCCTACCTACCTCTTGTGAGCTCCGCAGTGGTTTCAAAGTTCTGCAGATCGCTTAGAGCAGGTTCAAAGATCTCCTTCAAAATGCCTCTAAGCCTTGACTTCCCAGGCCCTCTGGCTTCTGTGCTGAGGCAGCTGGAGGGCGCTTATTGGAGGTTCTTCAGCTAGAGTGGGGCTTGTGAAGCAGATGCTGCTCAGGAGCCTGAAAGCTGTGGAAAGGGCTTGTGTTTGGCGAGACTCGGGCTTGGGACACCTGCTGGTTGCTGTCATCCAAGTGGTGGCAGCAGTAATTGTTACACTGACAGAGATCCTAGTTAGCAGAAGTCTCTTCATTCCCTGACACTAACTCTATTCCAGACCCTGCAAAGGAATTCATCATAGCTGTCTCCTTTGTTTGAGGAGCTGGAAAATGAAGGAATTGTAGCTCTCATTGTATGAATAAGAGCACTGAGATTTTAGGAGATGAATTATCTAGGTTTATAAGGAATGGAACTGAAAGTCCAACCAAAACTTGCTTAACAGTTGTTTTGGTATGCTCCACTCATACAAAAGCAGAATGCAACCCAGGATGCTGCAGAGTATGGCACAGAGAAGGATGAGATCAGACACACCGAGATTCCACACAGTCAGAGACAAGAGGAACTCCAGACATGGTTGAGATAGTGCAGCTGCTGAGGGATCCCTATATACTGATCACAGTCCTTTCCACATGTACCAGAAGGGCTAAACCAGGGCAAAGAGGGACTCTCAGTTCACAGTGCTGTTTCACAAAGTGAGTTTTTCTGGGGTTATCTCAGCATCCTTGCTCTCACAAGAGGGGGCTTTGCGTTTCTATGCATACAACCTCCTGATTCTTATGGCCATCATAGAGCACAAGATGGTCCAGTTCACTCAGGCTGGGGAGTCTAATTCCTTCTTGCTATCTCTACCCAAAGATAGAACATGGATCCTCAATAAGCCCTTCATTTTTCTCTTTTTCCTTCAACCTCTTGGTTGACCTTCCTCTTTTATAGCTTGAGCTGCTTCTTACTCAGTCCATGGTCTCTCAACAGAAGCAGATATTTTGGGTCCACAATTAGACCTCAACCTTCTTTCTGCATTTAGTGCTCTGGACAGAGAGTTATCCATTTCTACCTTACGAATCCCTCTTTCCAGATACACAAGCACTAAACAGCACCTCAGGAGTGGCTTCTGTGGCCATGTGAACCCCTAGCATCCTGCTTCAATCCCATCTGTGCTCTACATCTGATCCAGCTGGCTCTTTGGGGGAGTCACAAGAGCTTGCTCTTCTCTTGCCCAGGACAGGGTTGCCCTTTGCAGGTTGTTGCTTCTGCTGACTTGGTGCTGGAGCTGCTAGTGTAGTCCCTTCTCCATATGCCATGGACGTCTCAGGGAAAACCTACATTTACCTTCCCTGAAGCATCCTAGGGCTCTGTAGAGCTCACTGAAAGGATCTGTCCTTATCTTGCTCCTCCCACCTGAGTTCTATCATTTTATTTGTTTCCTATGCAGTGATTCTCAGTATGTATTTGCATGGTCACAGGACTGTACCATTTGTTTCTTGCTTCCTGTCACAGACTGAGGGGCCGGGGGTAGACAGGAACATGACTGCTAAACTCAAACTCCATGACTGCTTTCCCAAGAGGCTTCATGGGAGGATGGTGCATGGGAGCTGGTGTCTTTGAGCTGCATGGTGAGAGCTCACATGCAGGCCTTCCAAAAGGAAGGAGGTGATGCAAGTTGAGTTTTCAAATTGGCAGTGTCCCAGGGGTCGCTGTGTAGAAATAATTGAAGTCTTTTAACAGAGGTATCTAAGAGAGCCATTAAAAGAGAATTGCAATTATTGAGCCCAGAGGTAAAATTTCAGAACTGGCCCATAAATCCTGGTCTGACAAGAAATTTAAAACTCCCCAATGGTCTTCAATGCCATATTAAAAGGGTTTTAATACTAAGAGGTAAAAATAATGAATGATAATCCGGTATTTTCTGTGGAAATAGAGGAAGCTCTGAAGGCTGGGCTGGTAGAAAACTGTGGGGCACAGCATCATGGGCTTATTTTGCACCTCTTACTTCAAGGGAGGAGCTGGTAGCAGGCCTCTGGCAGCAAGCTGGCTGAGCCACTTCTCTGGAAACTTCAGCTTATTGATATGTTTCTGCATGTCAAAAGAGATCATCAGGGCTGGCAGGATAGCTCAGAAAAGCACCTGGTCAGGTAAACTTAGGCAAACGCAGGGACCATGTTTCAATCCCCAGCACCTCATGTGGTGCCAACCTCGCCCACAGGGTGGGTTGAGCTGCAAAAATAAAATCAGCAACATAGTGAAAAGACAATACAAAAATTGGGGAAAAATAAGTAACTATCACTCAGCAAGGACTTCTGTCTAAATTCTATAAAGAACTAAAAAATATTTTGGAGACTGGGCATGGTGGCACATGTCTATAACCTCAGCACTTGGGAGGCTGAAAATAGGAGAATCACTATGACTCAGATCTACATAATGAGATCCTGTAGATCCTGTCCAAAATACAGAAAAAAATTAGCCCCCCATAACTGAAAGACTCAATCCAAAAATGGGCATCTGAATTGAATACTCACTTCTCAGAGGAAGAAATACAAGTGTCAAATAGATACATGAAAAATATTCCATAGCAATGGTCATTCGAGAAATGCAACTTAAAACAACACTGAGATATCATCTCGCCCTAGAAAGAATGGTTATCATAAAAAAAATCAGCTCATAACAAATGCTGCAGAGGCTGTGGGGAAAAAGAAACCCTTCTCTACTGCTGGTGGAAATGTAGACTGGTACAACCACGATAGAAAATCAGTGTGGAGACTCCTTCAAAAGCTAGACCTAGAAATCCCACACAACCCAGCTATTCTCCTTCTGGGAATTTTCCCAAAAGAACTGAAAACATCATAGCATAGTGATATATGTGTACCCGTGTTTATAGCAGCACAATTTGTTATAGTCAAATCTTGGAAACAACTAAAATGCCCCTCACTTGAGGAATGGATGAAAAAGATGTGGTATTTTTAATATAATGGAGTGCTACTCAGATATAAAGAAAGACAAACTTGAAGCTTTTATGGGTAAGTGGATGCGACTAGAGCCTATATTCATAAGTGAAATAAACTAGAGCCACGTATGTACATATCGTATTGTTTCCCTAGTGTAAGAACCTGAAAGAATGAAACTTGAAATGTGTAATAGATATAGTAAAATGGAAAGGATCTGAATTTAAGGACTAAACAATGAAGATGAGGGAAAGGAGAAAAAAATAGGAAGAAAGGAAGGAGGGGAAACAGGCAAGCATATATACAGGATGGTTGAGATGATTGTACTCATAATTTCCATCAGTTTTTTGTAAGCAGCAGTTAATATTTAGAATTTTCACCTTGACTCTGTATATTGATATCTGCAAGCTGAGTACACTGAGGACAGCAATGTGTAATATAAAACCCATGGTTGAATACATCTCATCTTGGGCTTCTCAATGTGTACTGTTTCTAATATCTTATTAGTTATTATACTCCCTTTAAAATAAATTAAAACAGGGCCCGGCAGGATGGCTCAGTGGTCTAAAGCGCCTGCTTAGGAAAGCTTGGATGGCTGCAGGGACCGCGGTTGGATCCCTGGCACCACATGCTGCGCTAGCCCTGCCCTCAGGGCAGGCTGAGCTGGCCATAAAAATAAATAAACAAACAAACAAAAGTTCTGAAACAAGAAAAAAATTCTTTAAAAAAATAAAATAAATTAAAACAAAAAAGAAAAGGAAAAAAATTAAGATTTCTTGAATGTAAGTACTAATATTCAGTTATTTCTCCAAACTTGCATAACTGTGTCTGTTAATCTGAACAACAGATTTGATGATAAAAACAGATAATATAACAACCATTGCTAATTAGTTATTCCTGTTTTGCAAATCTGCAGTGTATATATTGTTATGTGTTATCCTGCTTCTGACTTTTCTTCTATTTGTTTTTGCTTCTTCTGTTTTTACTTTTCAAAATAAAGTTAGATTAAATTAAATAAAAAGGGAAAAAAATGTGGTGGTCAATATATGGTCACATGGCTCCTGAGGCTCCTTCTAGCTTCTGGACACTAGAGTGGTGGCAGAATCTTGTGCTGGCCTGGGCAGTGCCAGCCAAACTCAGGTTAGTTCTTCCTAGGATGTGGACTACACCACCAGACTTCCCTGAAGCAAGATGTTGCCAGTGAGGTACAATGCAGTATCAGTGTGTGCTGTCTTCTCATCATTTCACATCCTCTTCGTTTATTTCTCTACACACTATCCCAAAGCCTTTCTCTATAAACTATTATCAAACTATTTTCTAGTCCTATGGATTGTGACTCAAAGTAGCTTTATTTATTTATTTATTCATTCATTCATTTATTTATTTATTTTTGATCCTAGCTGCAGGCCCTCAACACTTCCAAAAGAAAATTTTCATAGTCATGCTTTCCAGAATATAGATTCTGTCACTTGTGGCCTTAGGTCTTCTGCTGAACTTTGGGTCACCAGCAGACCAGGCCACCTATGATATGCAGAAATGCAGCACAACTTTTAATACTTTTTAATACTCGGTTTGGAATGCAGTCAATATCAAGGAAATGTTAGACTCCCCCTCTGCCACCAGCTTAGCCACCACTCAAAACACCAGAACCAAAAGCAAGAAGTATTCTTCAGTATTCTAAGTACAGGTGCCTTCCAGGTGGAAAAGACTCGGTCACTTCCTCTTTGGATAAAAGTTTTCAAGTTGCTACACATATACCTATTGAAATATAGACACACTGCCATATGAATTGCCTTAGTCAAGCTGGTCTACATCTGTTCCACCCCAACCCATTCTCCTTTCCTACCAAGTTCAACTGCCCTGTATATGCTTTTGCAAGGCTAGCTCTAGACAGGGGTTCTCAACCTGTGGGTCACAACCTCAGCGGGGGTTGAATGGCCAAAGACAAGAGTCGCCTAAAGCCATCGGAAAATGTTGTTTATTTGAAATTACAGTTTTGAAGTAGCCACCAAAATTATTTTTTGGTTTGGGGTCACCGCAACATGAGGAACTGTATTGCGGGGTCACGGCATTAGAAAGGTTGAGGACCACTGTACCTAGGCAGACCTGGGTAGATCATCATGTTCTTTGGAATCACCACATTTCTCCAAAGGCCCCCAAACCACTTCTACAGAAACTTGAATATGTTGTTACTGGAGTTGATGTATTTAAATTTAAATTTTTTTATTGACTCTAAAGTAAACATAGTCCCAAAAGCAGGACCAAAATCATTCTATTTAAATCTAAAAATTAAATTGTCTATAAAAGAAGATCTAACCACATTGCCTGTTTTCCTTCTCAGCAGAGAACATGTATTTACTCACACAGAACAACTTACAGTACAGATTATTTGACATAAAGAATGACATTAAACAACTAGCACTGTCATCCAGTGAGTAGAAAACATGCTATATCAGTCTGCAGTAAATATCACGGTAGCAGGACAAGGAAAGTGGAAGACAAGAATCCTACCATCAAGGAATTTTTGAAGACTGAAGACTGAAAAGTAGTCTAAGTTTAAAATCAAATAAACCCAAGGCTTTTATAAGCAATTTCACTGACTTGACCTAATACTTATTAAATGTAGTATGTGCCAGGCATTGTGGTAGGTACTGAGTAGATGAGTGGACCCAATTCCTGACCTGGGGAAATCTTATATTCAAGAATTTTCACCCTGAGCTCAGATGCATGCAGAGAAAATTTCAAGTCAAGGAGAGATTAGTCCAGCATGGACTGGATCAGTTAATTGAGGGAAGCAGAACCTGATGGAAGTGAAGGCAAGGAAACACATTACAGATTGTTACCATGGCATGACAAAGAGCATCCCTGACATCCTTCCAGCAGGCTCCACAGATGAAAGGTACAAGTTTCTTCAAATGCTATCAGGGAAGGAATATGTGTGTCTGGAATGCTATCACACAACTGCTTTAGCTTTTTAAAGTTCAAGTGCCCTATGTAGAGACAATGGTAAAATTGTTGAAAAGAAAATAATTCGAGCTTAAAATAAAGAAGTAGTTTTAGAGGCCAGGGAACCCATTTCAAAGTAAGACTTCTTTTTTGACAGTCTCTTTAAGTGATGTGACTCTAGAGGGTTTCTTCACTAAGCAGCTGCCACCTTACACGATAATTAGCCAGCGATACATTTTCTTTGTTGTTCATTAAAGATTAATGAGAGGCAGAGCTTAAGGCCTGGTTAGATGGAGAAACCCTGAAGGGGTCGTTTGAACCTTTCATATCTGTTCCTTTGGAAACTCTGACGAGCAGGTTTTCGATACAATAGCAGCTGTCTGCCTTCTAACCTACAAAATATCTTTGGTAGAAAGTAAGATGCTTTTGGCACGCTGTCTTCCACCATCAGCTGGAGAGCACATGCCTGAAAGGAGGCAGGACAGCTGCGTGGAGCTCTCCAGTGAGTGTTTTGTGCTGGGGTGATGGGCATTTTCAGTAATGGGTGTCTTTCCAGGTCATGCTGAATCCCAAAGGTACCATCAAGTGGGAACATCAGGTGTCCAGCTGCCACGGTGTGCACACAGCCGGTTCTGGCCAGCTTGGAAACAAGTCTTCTTTTACCTATTTATTTTGTTCCATTAGATTTTTGCTAGTTCCCCACCCAGTGAATGGCCACGCTGGGAGAGGCAGAAAGATGATAAAGTAAGTTTACTCCACAAAGAGAAAGAAAAGAGGAAACTAATGAAGTTCAAATAGTTCTAGTTAAAAATAGACAGCTGAAATAAAGATGACAGCAATGATAAAGAAGACATTGAAATGGTTAGTGCTTTTCTGGAACTTGGTAGGCCCTGGATTTGGAAGATTAGCTAATACAAATAGATCCAGGATGATTTAGAACTTACTACTCCGAGTGATGCTTTGCTTGGTCCACTTTTTGCCTCTTTTCGTCTTTCTCTCTTTTCCTGTCTGTATTTGGCACCTTTTAGCATTTGTGCAGTGCCATATACCCAGAAGAGCTCAAAATCCATTAATAGATGATACTGATGATGCCAATAATCAGAGCGAAGAATTTTGATTGTATTATAAGCAAAGCATTTGAATAATTGCAAAACCAACAAGCCTCAGAGTGACATTTCTCCATCCCTATTATTGATGAGCATGACCTTGGGACAAGTCGGTATCTACTATTCCTCTGGGGTGCAATTCAGGGAAGATTGAGGCATCATTCATAGAATAGAGCAAAGGAACACATCCTCCCACCAGGTGCTCCCACATGTCTTCTCCAACCTTCCTGAGGCATTCTGATCTTCCAAACCTCTCCACTTCTCCTCCTTCCTTCTGGAACCCCTTCACTAAAGGACTCCTTAGAATTTGAGATAGCATGAAAACCTACAAGGCTATGAATTGAATTATTAACAGCCTGTCTTTTAGTTTACCTTCAGCAAGCAAAGGTCCCTCATGAGCTCAGAGATCTCATCCCGGTGAGTACAGACTCACAATCACTTGTAACGCCTGTGCTCTGTGTGTAACCAAGAAGGTGGCCCATTCATGGGGTGTCTGTATCAGGAAGTTGAAGCAATCAGAATTTTCCAGAAGGAATTGACTTGCATAATGATCTGAAGGTAGACCTTCCTCTTCCCCACCCTGTGATTCATGACTGGATCTGTCCAAGGATTAGCTGTTCCTGCCAGCAACACTTCTTGTTTTGCGAGTAAAGCCCATGTACTTCTCTTGTAGTCCACTGTCAGTCCTGGGAAGGTAGCGATGCCCTAGCCTCTCCAGCAGCTATGCCAGCCATCTGGGATACTGACTTTCAGGTCTGAAGTGGCTGTTTATCTTTAAAAGATAAATTTATCTTCCGTGGATGAGACGTGCAACGTCCAGATGAGGAATTCAAGAGCCCTGAGATTCTAATTCCAGCTTTGATGCTATTCATGGCTGAAATTTATTAAACCCTTACTAAATGACACTCATTGTATCGAGCACTTCAGAGTCATTATTTTATTTAATCATGAAGCCTGCCTAATAGAATGAGAAAAATAGTACTTCAGAAAAGTTAAATGACTTTGCTCAAGGTCATGCATTTAATAACAAATGTGAAACTTGAACTCAAGATCCAGATCTGTCTAATTTTGGATCACTATTCTCATGCACTACCTGTATTATCTTCTAATCCACAAGCTACTCAGACAAATGTTTTGGATCCCTGGGTCATCTTTATGTGCAAAAATTAAAGAGTAGCTTTAGGATTTGCCTCGGTCCCTTCACTGCTTGGATCCTGTGTACCAATACACCACATGTGCTTTGACCCAGGAACATTTTCAACCCCATACTGTTAGGGCAGAGCCCTTCTTCTCCCAGATCACAATATTTCTCCATGTATATGTCCTGGTGGTCCAGGTGGCCACTGCACCTGGAAACACTTCCATGTTCTTCTACCCAACCTTTGGGATGAGTGTGGATCTCAGATAGGTAATAAGATAAAGGCCAATTCCCATGAAGCATAAGCTTAAAAGTCAAGAAGTTTCAGGGGCCCTCAGAATTAGTGCAGAGAAAGGTATGTAATCAAGACCAAAGAATGGAGAATGAGGCTAAATGGCAATACCTGGGAGGATTTCTGGAGGCAAAAGTACCTAAGGAAAGATATTTTTAGAGGGTCTATGTAGAGTTCAGGATAGGAATATACAAGAAAGGGCAATAAGCCACATAAAACTTAGGAAACGTGCTGTAGGTAAGGATACACGTCATGCATCTCCACCAGGCCCAGTGGGAGAAATTACCTCTCACCAGCCACCTTGAAAGAACTGGTACATCCCTAACTTAGAGTCTGGAAATCCCAAGGGATAAAAACACATGTTATAGGGACTCATGCAATACCCTTTTCTATTTTCAAAGAGACTTGTACCAATACTTTGATTTGGAAATATTTTTTAATCCATTATATGCATTTGTGACCTTTGGCAGGACATTTCATCTTTCTGGAATGATTCTTCATCTTTTTAGGGGACAGGATTAGAAAGATGAGACATTTTAGTTCTAAGAATTTCAGACTGGAAAAAGGCATTTTGCAAGCTGACAGACCTTTCTGAGATTGCTGCCCCAGTGGATGGCCTCAAGGTCACCAACCTTGAGCTTGAGAATGTTCAGTTAGAAAACAAAATCAAGAAAAGGGCAGGACTTGCTAATTTTTCTGTGGAATGGAATCGCCCACGGGGAAGGAAACATACAAACATTTGTAGCAGGAGACTGATTTATTTTGGTGGTTTCCATATCACAGCCCACACTTCTCTCTGAAGAAAAGAAAAACCAGGGGCATGTTTTGATGTAGTCTGCAATCTGGAGACAATGGCGATGCCATCTGATCAATGAACAATAATAGAAGTGAAGGAGAGGCACAGATAGGCAGAGCTGATAATAGGCAATCGGAGAAGGCGAGTCCATTTTTATTCGTGCCTATTTTGAAATGCTTATCCCCTTTTCAACCTGTCCTCAACATATGCTTCACTAGTATGCAGAAAGGTATGAGGCTAGGTCACCTTTCGATTTATTTACCTGCCCAGGAGGGGTGTCCTCTAAGACTCTGACCTTGTGTGTCCTCCGCTGTCCCTGTGGAGAGCTCATCGATGCTCGCAGGTTCAGTGCTGCTTGCTGGGAGGCGGACTCTCAGCTCTTCTGCTCCAGCTCTCATCGGCTAGCTCCCCTGGGCCAGCAGCAGTACCTACTTCTCTGCTGCTTGCAACTGTTTCTAGCTGGGCACTGCCCACCACTAATGGCACGCAGCTCCTTTCAGTCAGTCAGCTAGCTCTTCACTTATTACTCTAGCTTTTTTTCTGGAAGGGAGGAAACAGCACACAAGTCCAGGACTCCTTAGAACTTTAAACAAACAAAATGCCTTTGGACCTCTAGCCTTCTAATTACCATGTCTGGTGGGGCCAATGGCTCCCCCTCAAGCCTTAGCTTCTTCTCTGATGATTTGGACCCATGGTCAAACAATTTTATTACATTTTGATTCTCTTTGCTAAGACTCAGCTATGACCTTTTTACCTCCCACCTAAGGATGCCTAGTAGGCATCCCTCTTGTCTGCCTGCTCCACAGGCACCTTTGGCCAGCTTTAATTTTTGAACTTGGAGTAGTTCTGCCCACTCCCACATTTGGCTTCTCTGGTTGTCTTCACTGTGTGCTGGATTGGCTGCTCATTTATTTTCTGATTAAATCTCAACTCTGGTCAACTCTACTCTTCCAACCCCACTTTCTTTTTTGGACCTTTATTTCAATCATGAGGACCATTAAAGATATGTCCGACCTTCTTAGGTGAGAATGTAACCATCTTTCCATGTAAACTGAGTAAGTGGAAGTGTGTAATTCTCTTACCATTCTAAAATGCTGTGACTTAAAAACGCATGAAGGTCGTTTAGCTAAACTTTGAGAGATGAGAAGCAGATGCAGGATGATAAAGTAACTTGACAGCCTGGGGACAGAACCAGGACTAGAAGTTAGGCCTTTTGAGTCTTGAATCTCACTGAAAAGCTTTGCTTACCTTTGCCATCTCCCTCTTCCTTTTCAATTAGGTCTTTGTTCAGTTTCCCAGCTATATTTTATAGGATGTTTTTTTAAATTAGGAAGTCAGAAAATAAAAGACCCTTCCCCCCCAGCCATTCCTTGCTTAGTAGCTTTAAGATGACATTGGGAAAGTGCAACCCACTTGTAAGAACAAACTGTTTTCAAGGACATGAGCACACTGATTGCTTGTGTGCCCGTGGCAGCACTAATTACAAATAAGTCCTGCCTATTTATTAAAGTAGAGCCCTTCCAGACATTTGCTGAATGCAAATGATCCTTCTCCACAATTAGGGTAAATTAGCAAGGTTTTATTGAACTAATGAGACAATGTTTGTTAGACTTGTCTTTATGTTTTCCAGGTTGTTTTGAGACAAGAGTCTATAATTGGGGTCCTCAAAGTGCCCTAGCCAAGGCAGACTGCACAAGGAGGGAGGTTATCAAAACTTCTAGTCCTGCAGAGAGTACATCCTGGAGGACATACGTACATGCATGCATGGATATACAGGACATGGGCCCATACACAGATGCACCCATGTGCAGACAGCTCATGCTTGCATACGCACGCATAAAATAAAACCACGTACTTCCATTCACAGTTGAGCTTCCCTTTTCTCACTCACAAGTGCTTATCCAGAATTCCACAGTCTGAATTCTTATCTGATTCATGAGGGAGAACATGAATAAAGCAAAACTCATGCCAGGCACTCTTTATTGTGAACCAGGCTGTTGCTATAAGTTAGCAGCATTTATCGCAAACTTCCAAGGTGGTATCTCCATTCAAGAGTGGAAGACATTGACCCTGGGATAGAGTCAAAATCCATGCTTAGTAAGATGAGTTGGCATTCAATCCCTTTTTCTACTCTTCCTAAAACAAACAAACAAACAAACAAACAAACAAACAAAAAAACAACGTGTTTTCCCCCTGTTCCAGTTTCTTCAGCTAAATCGCTATTTGGATACCCAAACTAGTATTCTTCCCTGCAGAAACTCCTTGCCACTTGACATAAGGCAGAGCTCAGGCTTATGTTACTAGCATTTCTCTGGTTCCAAGCCTGGTTGTTTGATCTTTCAGTCTCTGTTCCTGCAGCTTTATAGGAGAGAGTGGCCAAAGAGTTAACTTTAGTTTGGGAAAAGATAGGGTTCCCAGTAGAACCACTGTTTTGAGGTCTGTGATAGTTAATTTTATGTGTTAACTTGACAGGGCTAAGCAATACCCTGATAGCTGGCAAAATGTTTCTTGTCTATCTGTGAGAGTGTTTCTGGAAAAGATAGCATTGATGCCCACTTTATTCAGGATTGATTACTGCTTTATGCAAGGAAGAGTCACCTTTATTAGTGTGAGCAGACAACATTCAATCCATTGAAAACTTGAATAGAACAAAGAGGCAAAAGGTGGATTTTCTCTCTTCCTGAAGTGGGACATCGATCTTCTACTCCTGAACTTAGATGCTCTTGCTTCTTGGTCTTTGGTCAGTAAGGTCAGCAGTAATCCCACCCTCCATTCCCCACTGTGATTCTCAGGCTGTGCACCCTGGACCAGAGCTTACACCATTGGCTCTCAGGGCTTCAAACCCCAACCATGTTGTATCACTGGCTTTCCTGGTGCTTCGACTTGCATATGGCATGGCATGGAACTTCCTGACCTCCGTGATCTGATTAACTAGTTCTTGTAATAAGTTCCCTTTAAAAATATTTATCACTCTATTGGTTCTTTTCTCCTAGAGAACCTTGACCAATACAAGGACACATACCTAGAAGTGCACATCAGGAGGGCCTGCAAGGTAGGCTGGGCCCAGAACCATCCTCCCTGTGGGTCTTCCCAATCTTGGCCAGATCTCTGAATGCCAGTACATGGATCCAACAAGAGTAGGATCAGAGAATGACACTCCGATTTATAGGGGAGCCTTCTCCTTGTTATTTCTTACTAATTAGTACTCCATTCATAATTTGAACTATGAGCAAATTCCCTTTTAGATTCTAGACATACCAAATATGGTCAGGGCTTCAGAAATCTAATCTTGACTTTTCTAGAATTTTAAATATTGCACATGATTAACAAAATATATGGCTACAGAAATAATTCAAGGAAGTGGAGATTTTCCGAGGCCATGGATTTCGTGATAGGTCAGGTAGTACAAAAAATTCACATTCATGATTCTGATGGAAACAAAACACCATATTCACAGGTAATAAGGACTGACTTTTCTTTTACTGGCTGAATTTGTTCAGGCTCATAATAATTTGTGTAAACCGCAGAAAACTAGATCTCCCACCCTATAACTTTTGAGGACTAAATCCACCCATCAATTAACAAATTTCACCCTAACTAGAAAGCAGACCACCTCTTGTATGAATGTACTCTGAATGGTCTACTTCTACTGTCTTTCAGTCTACATACCTCAGTACTCCTGGAAATTTCTGGGACCAGAAGATGCAGACCATAAATCTAAGTTTTTTTGGTCTGCTCTCTGAAAGTATTTTTATAGCCAAGGAAGCTAGAGGAAAATAAAATTAGCAGCCTTTTATCTTTGTTTTTAAAGCATTTGAAGAGGTAGTTTTCTTAGCTTTGAAGAACATCAGAAAATAGAGATGGAGGGTTAGGGAAGAGCATGTCCAGAATAAATGAATTAATCTATTGATCACATATTCACTTCTATAAGCGTGTGCAATATGGAAAATAGTGGGCTTTGTGGATGAGAGGAAAAGGCAAAAACATATGGTCCCTGCTTTCAATAACGTCATATTTTATTGGGGAACTAAAACATTTACTCATCTCATACAAGGCATTCTCAGGCAGGAGTTATCAATAAAGCATTCATGGTGCTGGAGCATGATTTGGAATGAGATGGGCAGAGATGGGAGGTGAGGGCCTCAGAGGTGGAGAAAGAAAGTGAGGAATGGCTGCAGTGTTGGAAAGGCAGGGAAGGGCGAAGACGGTTGAAAATGCTGAGTGAACCTCTCTGGCCAGAGTGAGAGCTCACAGGGAGGATTCTTATACCTTGAGCAGAGAATGGTTGGTTGGTTGTGAAGGGACTTTACTACTCTGTGAGGAGTTTGGTTTTTGTTACAGTTTGTGCCCTGTTGTCCCCCTAAAAGTTATGCAATCATGGGGCAGTTTCTAGAATTGGTGATTAATTCATAATCCCATGTTGGGATTATGGGTGTGAGAGCTGCTGGAATTGTATGTTTGAGTGCTGCTGGGATTACGGATTTGAATGCTACATCTGCCCTGAGGTGGATAGCCTGAAGGCAATATAAGGAATGCAGAGAGGCTTACATTCTGCGGCTACTGCTGCTGTTGCCGCTCCCTTTTTGCCCTTGCTGTTTTTCTTTTCCTCTTCCTCTTCTTCCTCTTTTGTATTTAAGACAGGGTCCACAGAATACAGGGTCTCACTACATCATAGATCAGACTCATAGTGATCCCCCTTTTTCAGCCTCCTGAAGTTCTGGGATTATAGATGCGTGTCACCATGCTGTCTCAATCGCCTTCTCTGCATGCCCCACAGGCGGGGAATTGAACCCCTGTCGCGGCACTCTGCCTAAGCAGATGCTTTAGTCCACTAAGCTATCAGGCCAGCCTTTGCCTTTGCTATTTTTCACTGCCACGAACTGCTGCCCTCTTCCATGTGCCAGCCTGCCTTGGAGCCAGCAGGACTGAAACCTCCCCCAACTCTGAGTTAAATAAACTCTTCCTTTCTTAACTCTGGATGTCAGGTATTCTGTCCGAGCAGTGAGAAGAGTAACCGTGTTTTCATTTGAAAGTCAATGGGAAGCTTAGAAGGTATCTTATCAGGAAAGTATACAAGTAAAGTTGTGTATGTGTGTGTAGGGGGATGCTTTGGTAGTAGCAGTAATAAAAATATTTCATGATAACTGAAGGATGGCCACAGACCTGTACTTTGGGTGTCAAATTTTGAGGGGAGAAGGTCTGAACCAAGCTCCTGAGAATTTCTCTGCAAAGGGAAGGCCACACCTGCAATGTTTTCAGTGGAATTACTAAAGAACAATGATAAATGTCAGACCTTCCCTAACTTCTGTAATCTAGAGACCAAAGGAAGCGAGTGCAGAAAACTAGGCATCTTCAGCAAGCATTTGCTGGTATTTTCAGGTTTGTTTTATTTATTTATTTATTTATTTATTTATTTATTTATTTATTTATTTAGTCTTTTTGAGATAGGGTCTCACTGTAGAGTTCAGGCTGGCCTTGAGCTCACTTTTGTGGCCCAGGCTGGTCTCGAACTCGCACTGATCCTCCTGCCTCAGCCTCCCAAGTACTGGGATTACAGGCGTGCATCACCATGCCCAGCTATTTTCAGGTTTTAGATGCTGCTTGGAATTGGTCAGAAAAATATGTGAGTGACCTGAAGAGTCAGTTTCACCCAGACAGAGCCGCTCCCAGGTTCACCCCCCTCTTTATTGAGTGGTGATCCTCTTCTGAGGAATGCATCCCAGCAGAAGGCTGTTTTTCCTTGCATCCCGCTTCCTCCCAGACCTTGGAAACCAGGGCCTCCTAAACATAGCTGTTTCAAAGGAGGGAAAAATTCTTTCCTGCTTAACATTCTGCGAAAGGCGCCAGCAAATCTCCGAAGTCAATCATCATGAATGAAGCCATTTAAGAGTGAGGCCGAGACTCCTCTGTGTGGTTGAATAACCAGCCAGAGTGAATCGCTGGTGGAGGAGACTGCGGGTGACTGTCTTTCTGCTTTGTCACCCTTTCTGACCCGCCGTACAGTCCCAGTGCCCTTCATGGAAACATCTTGTTTTTTCAAAAAGAAACAGATAATAACTGTAGAGAGGAGAAATGCTATCTCTGAAGCCTGCTATTTAAAAAGTCTGGAGAAATGGAGTGCTGGGGAGGCCATACTCTTACTCTCTGGACTTATTCTTATGTTTTGCGACAGCATGCCCTGAGCTGCAGTAGCTGCCACAAATGCTTCACGGAGGCTGCATCTGTCCTCGATCCTAGGACATGGCAGGGAAAGAGATGGCTGAGCGGCTGCTGGAGGCCCGTGACCCCTTGACCTCCACACTGTGAGCTTCTGTTCGGCCCAAGCAGCCTCAGCAGAATGGCTCTGCTGGTTCCATCTGTCCTGGCTTCCAGAGGAGGCCCTGGCTCCCATCCAGTGGCAATGGACATCTTTTGCTGGCTGTGGAAGCTGCAGCCCCATCAACCCCGAGGGCAGTGCAGCAATGAGAGGAAAAGCTGTGCAGGCTGGAGGCCACTGTTTGTGAACTTGCTTTTAGCTCACGCATGTGTGTGCCTGAGTGTGCAAGGCAGTGCTGAGTGTTGACATGAGTGATGAGGGGCCTGCTCACCCTCTCAGCATTGGCTTCATGTTTGTTGCACACTTCTCCTATGTCAGGAAGAATGCGGGTAGCTGTGAATGTGAAGAGAAATGGGACCTATAGCTACCTGCGTGCTTCCCGTGAATGGGACGGGGAGTGGGACCCCGAGAAGCATACTTGGAGAGGAGGATTAGGAAAGCCATTTGATCTCCCTGCACTTGTTTTTTACTTTTTAAATGTGGACTTGAACATTATTTCTAAGGCCCTTTTCCATTCTCACAATCTGTGGTTCTGCAAGTGGTCTCTGACTCCTGCAGAAATAAGCTTGAGCGAGTGGTGTGATCCCCCTACCACAACTTTCTCATGCTTGGCCTGGCTGCTCCTGTATCTCAGAGATTAGGGCACTCAAGTCAACCCTGCAACTCCTACAGATTGAATTTTGGTCATATACCTCTAAGTGACTCTGCTCAGCCTACAGCCTCAGTAGGGGCCAAGAAGAGGTTTTGCATTTAAGCCTCTCTCCTGTGATTCTGCAAATCATAAACTACAGAATACTGAGTATTATGCCCTGAGGAGGAAGAGCTTTTGCTAGACATTCTAGAAGAGCAATTTATTTTCTATACAATCCATTTCCTAGCTTCTAAATGTGTTTTTAATTAGCTTCTATATAGACTTTTCTGGGGAAGTTTTCCAGACTACTTCATTTGGGTAAGGTCTCCACACTAAAACTCTTACAGCCTTGTGTTTGAAGAGAGGACAAAGGACGACAGTCTGGAGACCACAGGCTGGGGAGTACTGTCGAAGCATATAGGAAAGAGAGCTGTGGCTCTGTCCATCTAAGGCAGACTCATAGAATTCAAATGTCGAAAAGAATATTAATGGTAAGCAAGTCCTTCCCAGAGGAAGCTAAGGGTACCCAGCAAAGTCAGGTAAGATTCAGAAGCGTTACTAGAGTCTCTTGATTTTTTTTCACATAGAAAACACAGCTCCTCTTATCAGGACAGCCTAAGTGATGGCTGATCCTAGGCTCCAAACTGCTGAGCATCCACTCGCATAGAAGAAACCTCATCCTGATCCTCTGGAACATCTACCTAAGCCCAAGTTTCTTGCCCAACATGCTGAGGACTACCTTGGCATGAGTGAGTTAGAGTCTTAGTTGTTTGTAAAAACTTACTGTCTATTTTTCTAGCACTTACTTTCTGAAGTCAGGCTTGATAAAAGCAACACACATACAAGGGATTTTTTTAAATTTAGTTTTTTTTCTTTGAGACTTGTCAAATATCCTTTATACCAGCCTCATTATATGGTAATAAAAGATGCCAATGACATCTCCTGCCAGCTGCTGCTTTTTTTTTTTTTTTTTTTTTTTTCCGTGAGAATCCTCCTCCAAAGGATGAGAGCATTTGACATGGCCTAGGGTTATTGTTCCTCAAGGGGCTCAAGCCTTACTTATCCTAGAGATACTGAATATCTTTCATCTTAAAAGTCTTTTCAGAAAGGGCTTTAGAAGTAGTGCCCGGCTCTGTGACAACTCCACACCTCAATCAAAACAGTATTTATTCATTTTTCTCCAGCATCAAATCTCTGTTTAGCCTAAGGGATTTTACTTCTAAGTGTCACCAACACTGCTGGTGCCAGAAGAGATGGGTATGGCCGAGAACGGCTCCCCATATTTTTCAGAAGTAAGAAATAATTTAATGCCAAAAGAAGTAACGAGATTTTGGTCTTAACAGAGGGAAAGAGACTGGTAGTCACTCATGGAAAATAGCTTATGTGCCCAGTGATCACAGAACTAGATTATGGCATATATGCACTATAATATATTATCTATATAATATATGCATGCATAATATTATTTATATGTTCTTTCATATATAAAGTTTTTTAAGATAATAGTCAAGGCCAGCCTTGAACTTGCTATGTAGCCCTGGCTAGCCTTGAATTCATGATCCTTCTGCCTCAGATTCCCAAGTGTTGGGATTGCAGGTATCTACCATCGATCTGGCTCTTTTAAAATTTTCATGAGCTACTTCAATTAATTCTAAAAGAAAAAAATGTAAGGAGGAGAAGGTGTGTGGGAAGGAATGAGAAACTGAGAAGTACTGAAAGAAACTGACTTCCCTGTGAGGCCTTCTGCTCATAATAGATAAAAATAAGATATGAACTAGAATTGCAATGCTGAAGCCCTTGCACTTTGTATCATACTGTGTGACCTTGCCAACTGTGTGGGTCCTTTGAGGACTGACCAATGGCAGGAATGAGTGTGAGTGGGGAAGACGGTTAGAATGGGTGCCTGGATTGTGCTGTGCCTCAGCTTGTTGTCCCCATATTGTTGCAGCTGTATTCTCTAAGCAATGAAGCAACTTGCCATTGGCAACAGACTACGCCTTTAGAAGTACCTCTTCAATTTTCTCTGGTTCTTCATGATCAACTGGTGTTTACTGGGCAAGTAATCTAAGCCATAAAACTGCCATAAACTGTAATAGACCAAGCTAACTGAAAATGTACACTGTAGAGAAACAAGGCACAGACAAGAATAATGGTCCCTCATTTCTCCCACTCAAGAGATAGGAAAAACAGCAAGGGGTGAGTGTGTCCGGAGAGTCTCCTCTTTAGGAGACCTTGACTAAACTTAACGTGCACACATCCAGGCACATACACACATTTTCTGTGCGCACACTACAAGTGACAATAAACAGAAGGATTAGAGAAAGGAAGGTACACTCTCTTGTAAAATCTTAAAAAGCAGCACCAACAAGCCTAATATTCTTTTGACCTGCAGAGTCTCGCCTTCCCATTTCTATCCCCAGAGGGCATCATAATGATAGGTAAGAAGATACATTTTCAGGCCTTTTTCAAACATAGTACGTATGTATTCAGAGACATTTTCACAAGGATAAGTCTACCTGCTACTTAGGTAGTGAAAGTTTAATTCTAAGTAAGGAAAAGAAAGAAGGACAAGGTCATGGTTTAATAAAAGACAAATTTTGCTTTTGGAATGACTCTACTGATTCAACTTTTAGGGTGTCCAACAGATCTATGTGTTCTCTAGAGTTAGGCTTAGGTACGTTCATACTGTGAACAGTGTATCTGACTAATTGTCAACAATTTATTAACAATACAGTGTGATAGATGGTTGACCTGAAATATTCAAACTGGAAAACTATACAAAAATCAGGTTGTACAAAAGACTACTGATGTCTGTCAGTGAAATAAGCTCAAAGGGAAGACTTTTTATAAATTCCATAAAGACTGCATTATACTTCATGAATGTGATAGTTGCATAATACTCACTGATTTAATTTTATGAATTTAGCATTAGGGTTATCCTTATATATTATGATTATAGTGAAAGCAAAGAAATTAATCAATCAAATCAAGGAGGTTGCCATAAAAGTATGCCACTCATCCCAAAAGCAAAACGGGACAGGAGTGTGAGGGCAGCCTATATCGGGAATCCTAGATTTCTTCTGTTTTAAGAGTTCAGGCCGGGCGTGGTGGTGCATGCCTGTAATCCCAGCACTCGGGAGACTGAGGCAGGAGGATCAGTGCGAGTTCAAGACCAGCCTGGGCTACAAAAGTGAGCTCAAGGCCAGCCTCAACTGCATAGTAAGAACCTGCCTCAAAAAGCCAAAAGAAAAGAAAAAAAAAAAAAAGTTCAATTGCTTGTTCATTCATTTATGATTTCTCTGTTTACGCAGTCATCAAGTTTGCTCCGGGCACTATTCTAGGTGCTAGAGACACGTAGTGGAGTGGAAAGATCATGCAATTTAGAGAGAGACTTGGCTGAAGTTCTTGCCACCAACATTTGCTAGCCATACAATTTCAGTCAAGTCACATAACCTCTTAGGCCTCTTTCTCCTCAACTACAGAGTGCTTCTAATAACCAATTTACCAGTGAGAGGCTCAGGAAGAAAAATTTACAGAACATCTCAAATAGTTCCTGGCACAGAGAATAGGCAGACAAAAATTATATTTGGACAGAGCCTCTATTCTAAAGGAGTTCACCATCCGGTAAGAGGCAGAGAAAAGTAAAGAGAAAATTGGGGGAGAGTTTCACCTTTGAAATGGCAGCATGAGGAGCTTTACACAACCCTCCCCAGTGAAAGAGTTATAACTGATGAACATTCTTGTTTAAAAATAATTACTTCAAGTTTTTAGAAACTGCCATAAGGAAATAGACAAATGGCAAAACATTTATTCAAAAAACCTATTGGACCTCATTATGAGCAAGAGTCTATGATACTTGGACCATGATTTGCTGTCTTCTTCACTCCAGGAAGGCTCAGCTGGGAACAGAGGACCCTTGTCTCCAAGATCCTCATCTAGTTTGCTATCTCCTCAGGAAAGATGGACCAAAGTATTTCACAGAAAGAGCTAAGAGGAAAGTTCCTGGGACAGGGAAACACCAGCCTCAAACACCAGCTTCAAAAGCTGTTCTTGAAAATGAACACACTTAACTGGACTGATTGTGTCACCGTGCATGCCCCAAAGCTTTGCCAAAAACAATGAACAATTAACGGACAAGTGGATATCCATAGAGGCAGAAAATTTAACAAGAGATTGGAAAATGAACATATAGAAGTCTATTAAAACTGTTGGCATTAGGGCTGGCCAGATAGCTCAGTGGATTAAAGCACCTGCTTAGGCAGATAGGACCAGGGTTTGATCCCTCTTGTGCCATTTTGGCTCTGCCCCTGGGGCACGCTCAAATGGCGATGGAGACTGGGCATGCTGGTGTGTGCCTGTAATTGCAGCACTGGGGAGGCTGGAAACAGAAGGATCACCACGAGTTCGATCTGTGCAGTGAGATCCTATAGACCTAAATACATAAAAACAAAATAAAAACCTGTTGGCATCATAGGAGAACTATATCCCCAAGACTGTACCTTCTGAAGTAATACTAAATACTTCATACATAAGGAGTCAGACTTCATGAAAGACAAACAGAGAAGCAGGAACTGGAACTCAGGACTTCTATGGATCTTTTTAGAAGACCTGATTTAACCCATAGCATCCACATACAAACTCATCATTGTGAAACTATTAAAAGGAAAGAAAAACCATCTTGAAAATAGCAAGAAAAAAAACCTTGTCACTTACAAAACAATATCAAAAAGATGAACAGCTGTCTTCTTCTGAAACAATGGAAGCCAAAAGCCAATGGAAATGCATTTGAAGTGCTGAAAGAAAAATCTCTGTATCTAGTGAAACTCTGAAATATGAAGGTTAAAAAACCTTTTCCAGATCAACAAAGTCTCAAAGAATCTGTTAGTAATAGACCTGCCTTACCTGAAATACAAAAGGAATTCTTTCAGATTAAAAGTAACATCAGATGCTAACTTTAGGCACATCACCAGCACAGAAAACAATCAACACTAGTAAATATAACTGTGTAATTGTAAATGATACTTTAAATGATTAGGGTCTTCCCTTCTCTTAAAAGATTTAAAAAGCAGTTATATAAAATGATATTTATATAGTAATGTTTTGGGAACAAGGCAATGACACAAAACAGGTATTCTTCATCCGCAGAAACAAAAATGGCAAATAAAAACCCAACATAATCAACATTATCAGCTTACTTAAAGAAAGAATACAAAATTACATAAAGTAGTCATTACAACAAAATAGTTGCTGTTGGTTTGGCTATATAGTATATGTGCACAATGTATAACAATAATACTGAAGTGAGGAAGATAAGAGCTATACAAGAGTAAATTACTACAACTCAATAGAACTGAATTTCTATAAATCCAAACCAGATTGCAATACTATCTAGTATGTACAGTACATGGGAAGCCCTAAAGAAACTACTGAGAAAATAATTCTAAAGAATTTAGAGAAAAACATAAATAAAATGTTACTGTAGAAAACAAAATGGGAAATCATATAGCATACAAAGAACAAAAAGTACTTTAGAAATATAGGAAAGCTATAAAACAAGAGATATAAATCCATGTATACCAGTAATAACCTCTAAAAATGAATGGACTATACAGTAAAAAGATTATCAGACAGAGAAACGGGATTCATCAATATGCTTTCTATAGGATATATAAGTACAATTTCTTCTCAAGTCTACATGAATTATATAGTCTATGTACTATGTCATTAAGAAGTATCAATAAATTTGAAAGGATTAAAATGATACAAATTCTCTTTCTGACCACATAGAATAAAATTAGAAAATAATTGAAAAACAACTGGGAAATTTACAGATAAGTAAAAATTAAACAACATACTTTTAAATAAATAGCAGGTAAAAGGAATTATCATAAAGAAAATTATAGAGTGTTTTAAAAAGTGAAGCTAAAGGTATAATGTAGCAAAATTTATGGAAAGTAGGTAAAACAGGATTAGAAGAAAATTTCCAAATGCAATTCCTGTATAAAAAGAAGGAAGATCAATAATCACACTATTTACTGCAAGACACCAAAATAAAGAACAAACCAAAAACAGAGAAAAGAAACAGTAAAGTGAAAGAAGACATCAGTAACCCTCACACCACCCCTCATGCTGCTTAAACTAGCCGCGCATGATAGATTGCAAGTCTTTGAATTCAGCCAGTGAATTTAACAGATAGCTGCTTGCCATGGGTGCAGGCTTAAGAACTCTATTTCCCCTCCCCAAAGGTGAGACTGCTGCCTCTTGCTGAGTGCGCTCATGCCATTCTGCAGAAGTGCACTTTAAACTTCACCTCGTCCAGTCCTCCTGCTTGCTGAGCATAGCTTTATGGCCCCAACACTAGGAGCCTGGAGGCTGATTTCTAACAGATCAACAAAAACATCCTCAACAACTTACTAACAAATTTAATCCAGCACTGTATAAAAAGTGACATACCACCACCACATAGGGTTTATTGCAACATTTGTTTAATACCTAAAACCATTTAATGCAATACACAATATCAGTAGACTAAAAACCCAAATAATAGAATCTTCTCAGTAGACACTGAAAGAGCATCTGACAAAGTCCAGCATCTTTTAATGATGGAATATTCAACAAAATGTAATCGAAAGGATCTTCTGCAAGGTAATAGAAATCTACACAAAACTCCACAGCTAATGTCACAATTATGAAAGACTGAATGAAAGCTTTCCTCTAAGATCTGAAGCAAGGAATAGATATTCATCCAGATCACATCTATTCCATTGTACTAGAGGTTCTAGCCAGAGTATTTAGGTGACAATTTACTTTCAGTAAAAGGTATCCAGATTGGAAAGGAAGAAACTATCTCCTTCTGCAAATGATCTAATTTTTCCTACAGAAAATCTGAAGGAACTCACTAAAAAATTAAAAAAGTAAAATATTAAATAAGTTCAGTAGTTAGGGAGATAGCTCAGCAGTCTAAGCACTTGCCTGGCAAGCACAAGGACCTGGGTTCCATCCCCAGTACTGCATGTTGTGCTGGCCACTGAAACCAAGTGTGGTGGTGCACACCTATAGCCCCCACACTGGGGAGGCTGAGGCAGGAGGATCACTATGAGCCAGAGCTGCATAGTGAGACTCTGTACAAAATAAACAAATGATTTTTAAAAATTAAAATGAGTTTATCATATGTGGAGAATAAAAACCTTAATTTTATTTCTATGTAGCTACAATGTATAATCCAAATGCAAAATTAAGAAAGTAGCTCTACTTACAGTAGCTTTAAAAGTAATAATTTTACAGAAGTGCAAAACTACTGCTGAACTTGGAGTCTTAGGTGTCCCCAGGGGACTTTGTGTTAAGGGCTTAGTCCCCAGCTTGACATTTTTGGGAACTGGTAGAGCTGTAAGACAGGGGCTCCAGAGAGGTCTTCTGGCAGCTGGGGGAACCCCTTGGGGGAGTTGGTCAGCCTGGGCCTCCCTTCTCCTCTTTTTCACATTCAAGCTATGGCATTTGCTCTGCTACATGCTCCCTGCCATGATGCACCACCTTTTAAATTTTTTAAAACTGTCTTTGATCAATTTTGTTTGCTTATATCTGATAATCTGAACAACTACTGTGAAGACAATATGCAATGTAACAACCATTGTTGAATTGCTATGATTTTATTTAGTGAAATTCTGTATTGTTTCTAATGTTTTTTAAACTATTATTTTCTTTTAAAAATAATTTTTTAAAAAAGCAATGGATTAATTGACCATGGACTGAACTCCTCCAAGCTGTGAGCCCAGGGAAGTGTTTATGTTCTGGAAAGGCTCTCTCACTCACTGATTTTTAGGGGACATTGCTTTTAAGAACTTTAGGGGTAAAACAGCCCAGCCAGTGTAGTCCTGGCACAATCGAAGTCCAGATCAAATGCAGCTGGGCAGAAAATCAAGGTGAAAATGAGGAAGGTTCCCTGCAAAGGGAAGGCTTTTCTTTTCTCCCTCTAACTCAGGGATTAGTGTAAGAGTTCTTAGGAAAGAATATCACTCCCACAAAGGATAGATCTGGAGATGCCAGACACAAGAGCATCAGTGCAGGACAGAAGCCAGAAAGGACAACAGCGAGCTAGCTGGAAATAAAGGAAAATTGATTTATATGATGCAACTAAATGATTTCTGATACAAGACACAAAGGGATATAGGAAAATCGAACCAAATGAGTAATATAAGAAGATAACACACTCCCTGGTTGTATTCCCTAAGAGTCATTAGTGTGCACATAAGATCATGTCTGTAGGACAGAAGGCAACCGTGTACCAGGCAGAATATGGGGCTATTGGATCAAGTGAGGGATGGGAGTTAATACTCCTGGGCGTTACTGACTGAATTGTAATCAAAACTAAATCACAAGCAAAAATCACTGAAGTGATGCATTTATTTTCCACTTATAATGCTTTACTCTAGGCACATGGGGACTGGCAAATCAATGTGGCTTTGCTTAGCATACCACCTGCTTGTTTCCTCTTAAGGTCAGAGAAATAAGTGTCTGCAGCACTGCCAAACTCAAACAAGAACAATGGCTCTGGAGGAGGTGTCAAGGTACAGCAGACCCCTGCTCATGGATGCCAGCAGATTTGGGGCTTAAGCAGTCATTCTTGTGATAGCAGCTGAGACCATCTGAGAACTGTGACTGACAATTGTTCCCCCAAAGAAATCAGTGTCTACTAGAGACTAGGTCAGTGGAGGCCCAGATAGGAATCAGATGAGCAGTGTACCTTTAGAAGGCCCCTGGCCGGTAGAGGAGAGGGCTTCATCTCATTCCATTCCCATCATTTTAGCTGACCTTGAGGATAAGGCTTGAGGGAATGGGTTCTAGGACTTAAGACAGTTCGACGAGATCCTTTAAATTCTTGAGCCCTAGGTTACAGGAAGGCCTCTCTTCCATGCTTACTTCCCAGAGTTGTCAGGGGACAAGTAGCCTGAGATTTGTGTGATGAGTAGGTTATGCATGTGATAACTGCACTCGCTCAGTTTCTGTACTGTCCTTGACTCATGCTGTGGAATTATCTCTGGTGCAAATTGACCATGTTCCTTCCTGTGATTCTATCTTTTCCCCTTGAGAATTTGACTCTGAGCAATAGCTGGCTCAACAGTAAATTAGATGCAGCCACTAGGTACTGACTGACCTGCTGAATGAATACTGATGTATTTGTGTGTGGGTATGGGACAGCAGTGGGGGCGGGGGATGGATGTTTACAGGGGATTGAACCCTAGGCCTTCACACTAAGCTACATTCCAGCCCTTTTTTCAAAGTGATTCACTTATTTTAAGACAGGGGAGATTCTTGTAAGTTGCTCAAGCTCAACTAGGACTCCAATTTGTGATTCTCTTCAACCTCTCAAGTGGTGGGATTACAGGTATGTGCTTCCAAACCAATGAATTTACAAATGCTTCATCCAGATTCGGTCTTTAGCCTCTGTCTTTTTCTCAGAGGTGAATACACACTAGATAGTAAGTTCAGTAATCTCAGTTCTAGCTCCAGTTCTCTGACTAACAAAGTATGAGTCATTGTAATTTTCTCGCTGAGTTTTCTTATTTGTACTGAAAGGAAACAAGTAGCAAGATCCCTTCCCAGCTATACCATCTGTGGTTTCACATAAGCTATGAAAATATCTTTTTATATGACCCCGAGGGAGAATATTTAATTGTTTTCAAAGTGACCAGGCAATGTTCAATGACTACCAGGGGCTGTTATAACAATACTGGATGCATAGAAGGAACTTCAGGATGCCCCCTGTGCGCACTCTTTGATGGGTTAAGTGATTATTTCTCAGACCCCTGTGGTCTGCAGCAGTGCTTCTCCAACATTAATATGCATATGAGTGACAAGAGGACTTTGTTAAAATGCAATTTTGATTCAGGTCTGAGGGTAAGACTGGAAAGTCTTTATGTCTTACAAGCTCCTAGGTTAGTGGTGGCAAACCTACACCATCATGTGTGTTGTGTTTTTCTTTTAAGACAAAAGATATTAATAGAGTTGATTTTGCTAAACTAAAACCTATACTATACTTGCAGTTGGAACTTTGCCATATATAGGTAGGTCTGGAGGTGCAGCTCTGAGGTAGTCTCTGAAAGGTTTCACCACTACCATGCTAAGTAATGCTGGTGTGAACCACAAGTTGAGTAACAAGATTCTAGAGGGTTTTGATAAGGAAGCATGAAGCCAGGTTAGAAGGCTTGGTACTCTATCTGAGAGTAAGGAAAATTTGAACTGATTTTTGTTCACCTCAAGTATTTGCTCAAAGCAGGTGCTCGGGGCTGGTGAGATAGCTCAGTGGATTAACACTTGCTTAGGCAAGTGCAGGGGCCATGGTTTGACTCCCGGACAGCACATGCCATGCCGGTCCTGCCCCTGGGCTTGATGAATTGGCAATGGAGTCTGGGTGTAGTATTGCATACCTGTAATTCCAGCACTAGAGCGGCTGAAAACAGGAGGGTCACTACTAGTCTGAGCTGTGTAGTGAAACCCTGTACACAAAACAAACAAACAAACCCCAACCAAAGCAAGTGCTCAGAAGCAGTTGATCACTAAAGAATCTCACCCTTTTGCTGAAGTTTAGAAGAAGGTATATCTCTTTCCTTTTTAACCACCCAAATCAATACAGACCAAATGACTTCCCCATCTGCAATATTATATGCCATCTAGCCTGCCAGTAAGAGTTTTCTGGATCTCTTAGACTAATTTTAATGAAATATCTACAACAAGGTATTTTAAAACTCAGGTTCTTTTAATCCCAACTCTGCCACAGCTGGAATGAATTAATGCAATTCCACAGAGAAGTGTGGAGAAGGTGTGGGTACAGGGATGCAGGCTTTCACATGGAGATTTTACAAAGGATGCCTGCTATACCACGTTATCACTTGCACCTGTGCAAGTACCATTACTGTGTGATCTTTGGTTCAGAGAGAATACACACTTTTTAACTGCATTTAAAAAACACCTCCTAATCTCATTCCTATGTGTCTGCATGACACCCTCCACAGAGACACATCCTTTAAAACTGGGAAAGAAGTACATAGTGGTCTAATGAAAAAGGTATTCAAGTTAGGATAGTATACCGGGGATAGTTCATTCATTTTATGAAAGTCAAGAAAGCAGAATTAGCTCTGAGGCTTGTACCTATCCCTGGTTTGTCTCCTAATGACATGAAATTCATATGGGTTGCTCTCTGATGAGTGATTTACATAGCTAAAGTGGAAATACCAAAACATGTTCATCAACTTAAATTCTGACTTGCCATAATGTGTTTGTTCTTGCATAAAGTGCACACCACTTTGAAGCAACGCTAGTCGCATCATAAATATTTTAGCTGCCAGAGTTTGCAATGTGTTTCTTTGACCTGGCCCTAAATTAGTCAATAGGTAATAACAATGGCTCAGACTCGGTCTGAGCACTGCTGGCAATCCACATGATTATAATTCTTAAGATAGGTATTTATCAAAATAACACATAACCCACAAAAGAAAGGCCCTGATGAGCCCCAAGCACTAAAGCAGTGATGGCAATGTTCTAGAACTTTCCATAATGACAACCTGTTGCAGCATGTATGTCACAGGTTCACCACCATTGCCCTATACTAACCACGTACAGTGAGGACTTGCTGTCTACTTCTGATGGTAGAGTGACGAGGCAAGTGTGTTTTCCCCTCTAGTTCAAGGAACAATCCATTTGCAGGGATACAGTTCAGTTTTGGATCATAGATCATTAGAAGTGGAAGGAATAATAGAAAATTCCCACCCCATACTATCATTTCATAGACAAGAAACTTGAAACCTCACAGAACTGAACTGATTTGCCCAGAGTTGCAACATTACAGCATCCAGGTTTCCAAGGCTGTTAGGCCACTACTGTTGAAGAGGACATTTGACTTCTATCTAGTAAAGCCATAGGACTTTTCAATTTAGTGGGCCATTACCATTTATCCCAATAGGTTTTTGTGTCTTTGACACCAAAGAAAAAATGAGATAGCCAATTAAAGAGAACTACTTAGCATTTACTCATAGCACCAAATACATACTAAGGACCAGCCAGATAGCTCAGTGGATTGAAGCACCTGCTTAGGCAGGCACAGGACCAGAGCTGAAGTCCTGGCTTGCCATACCAGCTCCACCCCACCCCTGAGTACACTGAGAGGGCGATTGAGACTAGGCGAGGTGGCATGTGCCTGTCATCCCAGCACTTGGGAGGCTGAAAACAGGAGGATAACTACCAGTCTGATCTGTGTAGTGAAATCCTGTAGACCCTGTACTAAATACAAAAACAAAACAAAAAACATACGAAACCTTCTATGTGCCAGATACTCAAATGACTAAATCTTTGAGAAGTCACCGAACCTTCCCATTGGAAGTTTTAAACTCATTTCTTGGTAACTCAGGAATATTCAGCACTACCAACGCCTACTGCTTTGAGTCTAATTCAAGCAGGCCTGCTGGATGCCATAGACAAGAGGATAACTGAGAACAGCATAATATCCAAAAGGTTATGCATGCCTGAATACACTGCCAAGTGCTTTTTTATCCATATATTGTCACTGAGTCTGGCAGTAACATAGTGAAGCGGTCTGTCCCTTTTACTTTTTTTGGAAAACATAATATAGAATTTGGAAATGTTTTGTGAAGTTAGACCATGAGCTGGAGTTAAGACTTGAAAACAGGTAAATTTGACCCAAAAGCAACATAAATTTCTGTGCCAATGCAATTAAGACACTGGGTCAAAAGCAATGAGCTATGTAGACTGGGGCAACTTTGACACTAAAATAATAAAGGTGGAGTTCAGCTGTCCACTATGGCACTTTCTACCCCCTTGTTAGCTAAGTTTCCACCTGCATGTTAGGTGTTTTCTTATTTTTCTCTATAAGTCCTGGTCTAAGTAATGCTGCAATTTGGTTTGGGGTGAAATTATGGTCTGAGAATTGACAGAAAGAAAAACAAGCAACAGGAAATGCAAAGAAGGCAGAAGAACATCTGAAGAATTTTTCCTAGTAAAACAGGAGTAACAAAAATGCAGGGCCTATGTATTATATGACCACAGTGAAGACTTGAATTCCCTCAAAATCTGAAGGTCAAATTACAATTTTCTTACAGATTTCTGTGGTCTGTGCCCCACAGCTCATGTGCTGGTGGCCTGGGACTCTGTGTGGCAACATGAAGAGTGGTGGGTCCTTGGAGAGGCTGGGGCCAGAGAAGGGTCATTAGTCATTCGGAAGAATTAAGGGAGTGCTCATGGACCCGAGCCAGTCCTTATGATGGTGAGTTGTTATTCCAACTCGAGCCTGGCTTCTGAGCTGTGGTGACTGCTTTTCTGAGAATGTGATCTGTAACTTCTACGTGCATTACCACCCTGATGTCCTCGCAGTTAGGGCCTCGCCAGACACTGGGCCCACAGGGATGTCTGGTCTTAGCTTTTCAGCCCTGAAAATTGTGAGCTAAATAAAACTTTAAAAAAATAAAGTCATTTATATAATTAGGTATTTTGTTATAGCAACAAAAATAGACTTGTACACTGATAAATGTCAAGCTGTTTTGTTACATCTTTCAGCCTAAGTGAGGTCTGGTGAACTGACAAGAAAGGCAGATACCCTCAGCTTTCTTATCTCCTCCTACTTCTTTCTGCCTGTTTCCCAGGTAACTGGTTTTATAATGTCTTTGTTTTTCAGTTGATATTTCAGCATCAAATTATTACATTCAGACTTGTTTCCTACATCATGTTCATTAGCTCCTTTAAATTAATCTGAGCTAGCTGTAGCTATTAACTAAGATATGGCAGGTATCAGGAGTTCATCTCATACTGGGTGTCCTGAGGTCTTCAAGAAAAACTCCTCACAGCAGAGGCCAATTTTGCTGGTTCTGTATTGATGTTCGTTCATCAGCTGATAACTCTCTATTAGCCCATCAAGTCCAGCTTTTAATGACTGAACCATATCTATGCCCGCAATTCAATTTCCACCCTGCAGTTGTGGTTCTTTGCTACCTAGGAATTCTTTAAACCTGCTTGATTAGCCACCTGAGGCAAATGGCTTAGTCATTTTAAGCTTTATGAAACATCTGTGCGCTGTGATCACAGGCCAGCCAGAGGAGAAAAATGCCTCTGGAATCCTTTTCCTCAAACTGTTCTTAGGAAGACCAGACCCCTCCAAGAGCTATGTGACATGAAATTTAGCAGGAATGGGACAGGCAGTTAGGCATGTAAAACAGGCAGATCCACAAACATCCCTGAAACTTATGATTAGACTGGTGCTCTTAAGAGCATCAGGAGAGGCTGGGTTTTCTCAGCTCATCGTTTGATGCTGCCCCACAGTGGCCTATTATGAAGCGGAAACAACAATTCATTTTGGCTTTTGTTTGACTCTTAAAGAATATCGGTGGATGTGCAAACACACCAAAAGGGCAACTTTGTCTCCCTTTTAAGTTTCTTCTTCCTTCTTCATTTCCTTTCCCTTTTCTCATCTACTTTGAGTTATCTAGTTTTGAAATCCAGTGTAGGTCCACAATTCCACAGAGACTCTGTTTGTTTGAATAGAACATGCATAATATAAGAAAGAAGAAAACAGCAGTCCCGGCCATGCAGAAGCTGTCCTGGTAATCACTGTTAGGCCATGTGACTCTCCTGTAGACATGGTTGCAGAATGCCAAGCTCAGACACAGTTACTCTGAGATCACGACAAGAGGAAATAGCAAGGCTACTCCTAAGTAGAAAAAAATGAGATTACTGTGCTACCTTCCACATACCAAGCACCCTTTTATCCAGGGCAAACCAGGTTATTCCTGCTTTTAAACATCATTTCCAGCATCTTTATTCTCAGTTTAGTCTATCCTTCAAGCAGAAATGATTTATTCTGCTACCAGTCATGGGTATTGCCCCAGCCCTTGACCGCATCCCATTTCAAACAACCCCCTCCTGCTTCTCCAGACCCTCCCCCAAATTACCAAACAAAGCCTGAATCCTGAACCAGGTTCTTTATAACGCTCTTGCTGCATACTCCCCACCACAGCTGGACATCTCCACTAGTAACAGGCTGAGTTTATTCAAACTCAGGAGTGTTCATGGCAGGTTTTGATCACTGAAGAGTGTTGACAAGTGGCAGAAACAACTCGCCTTTGGACGGTAATTCACATTTTCAGTGAATTTTTTATTTGTAGTTTTTCAGTCTTCATGATGACACCGATCAGGAAGACAGACAAGTAGAATTAGACCTGTTTTCTAAATTGTATGATAAAAGTACAGGGTGGTTAAATGGGTTACATAAGTTCAAAATCTCTTACAAGCTTTTGTGCTTGAGTCTTGTTCTTTATTTTGTATTTTTCCCACTGGTTTATCATAGAAATCTCTTTAATAATAGTAACAATAGTTATTATTAGTGTTTCATCAACTGGAAACCAGTGGTGAGAAGGGAACAGGACTGGTGTAGGCACTGCAATGCAGGAAAAATCTACATATTACTGAGGAGATAAGCTTAACATTTTTTTTTTTTTTTTTTTTTTTTTTTTTTTTTTTTTGAGCAGAACATATTTATTGAGAGAAAGAAAGTTCCTGTCCAAGAGAGGGACAGGAGGGGGTCCTAAGTGGGTGTCCCCCAAGTTTAACATTTTTTAAAAGATGAGGTTTAAGCATTTTGAAAGTGAAATAAAACTCCAGGATATGTGAGAAATCTGTATTTGTTTGCTTAAGGGTGCTCTCTTCCAGACCCTACCCTCATGCCTCTTGAAGTCTGCATTTAGGGATACTTGGGTGGAGTGGGGAAGCCCTATGATGTTCACCCATCCGCTTCTGAATCAATAACATGAAGAAAATGCCCTAGGCCTGTCACTGCAGATCACTTTTGAGGATACTGAGGTTACATCTGTTCTTTGGGCCAGGGAAGTCAATAGTGAGGGTTTATATTGTTCCCAGGAGTCCTGTTAATTCTAAAATAAGTGAAATTTGGACTTGTCCTAGAATGTCCTTTTCCCCCTGTGGTTCTATGACCCACATAGCCTTTTGGGTCCTGGCTATCTCCAGAACAGCTCTGCCTATAGCAAATCTGAGCTCTGCCAAATCTCTAGCAAATCTGAGCTTTCTGTGACTTAGTTAGGACTACTGAGGGACAAGGGCCTAGAGGGTGCTAGCATTCTCAGTACTGGTCTTGTCTCCGAGTAATGTATCTTAGAGTATCTATGGATCATTAAGAGTAGAGAACTCTTTAGAGTTCTTTAGAGAACTTGGAAGCAGATCATTTGCCTATCTGAGCTTCTGGTCACAGATCTATGTACACATACACATGTTGGAAGCCACAGGCAGTCTCTTCCCACATTTGAAATTCATCTAGACCCCAGCATACTGGAAACAATGTGAAACTACCCTAAGCAGAACAGAAGAAAATTGTCAGGGATTACCTGCTCTGACAAATTATGTCCTATAAAGTTAGTTTAAAATATGCAACATAAACATGGGCATAAACTCCTATGCTTATAGCTCTTGTGTGATTATTAAGGCCAAACAATAATAACCCAATAATTACTTAGTAAAAAATCAATATAAATGTATAAATTGTTTAAACGAACAGATTAATTCAATAATGGAAGGCCCCACTTTTGGAAACAGTGTTGGTGCTCACTGTGCCAGCAGTAGATCTCTCCTGTTCAGTTCTCTTATGGCACACACTGTGCCTTTCAGGTAGGTTCAAATCCTAATGCCTGGTACCTGAGAATATATATGACTGTCTGTAGTACAGTCCTTCTACAGAGGTGATCAAGTCAAGAGGAGCTCACTGAGTGGGCTGTAATCCAACAAAGATAGTGTACTTGGAAGAAAAAAATGAGGGAGACACATAGAGGGGTCTAGATGCAGTCATAGAAAACCAATGACTGATGGCCGCCATCAGATTCTTGCCTCCAGAACTATGAGACAAAAGCTGTACATCATTTGTGGTATCTTGCTTCAGCAGGACCATAAAACAGATATAGGTCTTTTGTATGTCGGCTTTCATATGTTACATGGGTTCTGAGATGAATCAGATTTGCTGAAGAACTGCTGGCATGCCACCTGCTACAAATGCTTCTCTTACTAGGGTTCCTGGCAAGCATTTGGCCTTCAAGAGCATTAGTCCTTGCTAGCCATATCACTTCTTTTTTCATTTTTATCATGACAATTAAATAAAGTGCCATTGTTTGGTACCAAAGTGATTGAAATCATAAAGCCAAGACCAGAGGTGAAAGTGTTTTTCTTTTAGATGATCATGGAAATGAAAGCATCCTTTAATTTATCAAATGGAAAACCCACAGACTCTTATTTACCCATAGACTCCATTGGAGAAGTAAAATTGGCTAGATCTTGTTCATTTCTCATCCCTTCTTACCTTTTTTGTTTCTCTAACTCCACCTTCTCTCTGGATTCTGGGTACAGAGGGCTTAGCTTCAGTAGTCCACTGTGGACTTCCTACCAGTTGAGCTGTTAGCTTCCAGCACAGCCCGCATGGACCACTGTGGTAAGTAATGATGGCATGCCTTACTCGAGGGCAGGGGCATACTCTTTGGGTCTGTCTATGTCTACCTCATAGCCAAGAGCATAGAGTCCACCACTCTGCATTGACCCTAGTGAATAGCATGAGTCTCCCAGACAAGGTGTGATGCTAAAATTATTTAGTAACCAGTTACCCAGGGACCTTCTAGGGAACTACAGAGTAGGCAACTTCCTGTTAGAGGTCAGTAAAATTCTAAGGGATGTGGTCTGGTCATCAAGGCAAGACCTACTTTAGTGGGGGGTGCAGGGGGATGTGTAACACAGAGTTCAGTAAATGTTCTGGAGCCCCTGGGACCCGACTGGCAGGTTGGTTGTATTTAGGTGCCAGGGAAACACTTTATTAGTATTTGTCAGAGTTCTCTGAATTGAGGGCAGCTGAGGACACGATGCAACACCTGTAGGACTTAGAGACCTGGCTATTTTCCAGCTCATCTGGAAATATGTCAATGTTTTAATAAGTAGCACAACCAGAGTAGTATATGCCACCTGAACATCCACCCTGGTGTAGTGATAACAGAGTACTGATGATGAGCTTCCCAGAAGTGCTTTGGAAGGGGCTGGACATTTCTCAAGGCCTTGATTTGAGTGTGATGATTATACTGAGATTAGGGGCTAACAATGTCTTTTCAAACATGGGTGGGAGCAGGAACATCCACCATTCTTCTTTCTGCATCCCAGCAACGCCCCTCTGGTGCATCCATCTGGCCCATTGTGAGACGAATAAAAAGTTATGGTCAAAGGAAAGAAAACAACTTTTAGTTATGCTGTCTTGTAGAGGCACAAATCATTTCCAAACAATCTAAATTAACACTAATTGAGAAACAGATGTCCAACTCCTTCTCTGTGACTCTCTGGCTTCGCCATTCAAATCTTTGCAGAAAACAGTACCCTAGGTACACTGAGGCGTACCTAAGCTCCACTAATGGCAAACTCCAATCATGCCTACCCTCTGCTCTCTTCGGCCAGGCACTTTTTCTCCCCCATTATGATCCACACGATAATGCCACTTGGCCAGTGAAAAGAGCATCTGTCGGGAGAATGTACTGAATCCAAAAACCTTATAGTACTATGAGCTTTGGGGGTGTTAATTATACAGATTGGCCATCAACTCTATTGTTACTTTCTTTCCTCTGATAAGTTTTTTTAAAAGTGTTGAGATTTCAAAGCATGAATGCAGTTGAACCAGAGTTTTACTATAAATATGGATGGAGATCCTGAATTCTTTAGAAGAGCCATCACCATAGAGCTCTAGACGGTTGGCTCCCAGGTGATACAGGAAGCTCCTGGCCATCTGGGAGTCAGGAGTATGTTGTTACACTTGTCCTAATACACTGACCTGGATGATCTGGAGTCCTCCCTCTTCGTTTTAGCTCACACTAGTAAAAGTGGCAGATGGTACTTAATGTCCAGACTTAGTTGGTGTAAGAATGAACAACATGACAGAAGCGAAGGTAGACCTGGAGTCCTAGGCATGCGCAATGCTGTGTCTAAGGCCTTGTATGCTGAAATCAATCCTGAGCCTGGCACCTGGGCTTGAGTCCCTAACTTCTTTGTTGAGTGACCTTGGGTAACTATCAAGCTTCTATGCTTCACTTTCTTCATTTGTAAAACGATAATCTCAGGCAGATGATTACCCCTGTCCTTTTCACAGCAAAGATCCCTAATTCTAACTCAAAACACAAAGTAGATAAAATGTGGCTCCACCCTGTCTTATTTATTGGCCACATGGTGGCTGCAATGCGACATGGGGCCCAGGAATGCTGGCAATACTTGCTGAACATCCAGCTCGAAAGATGAACATGGAACAGAGAACAGAGACACAGATGTGAGTGACACTAGTCGAGGTATCCTTTCCCAGGCATCTGACATTTTTAGCTGTCTTTTCTTGCATCCTCCCTCTTTATCTTTTATTGCTGCCACCCCATTTTGCCCCTGGACTTCTCCCCTTGCTCTCATTTCCTCTTCCCCAGGCTACACACCAGCAGACACAGCTGAGAATGAGTAGCCAGGCTGGCATGACTGGTCCTCTGCTGGTTCACTCAGCCCTTCACATGTCCTAAGTATAGACTGAAACCAACAGTGAATCAGGTCTCTTAGTAGTGAGAACATCAATTGATGATGATTCAAGAAGGAAGTGGAGGTGAAAGGCTAGCCCTATAACACAGGAAATCCTCATGCCCCAGGCACTCTGAGAGGCTTGAGCTCACTGAAAAGCCTGCTAATAATAATTCCAAGCTTAGCTATTATATTTTTGTTTTTCTCTCTCCCAAGGGGCATTTTGTACTTTCTTAGCTGTAACTTCATTCTTCCTCCCATTGCTCCAACGAAGTTGCTCTTAGTAGGTCCAATATGCAGATAGGGAAACTGAAGCATCAAAAGTAGCATCATAAATGGGCTGTATTATTTTCTCAATGAAAATATGTTAAGTAATCCATAGTAAAGAACAACATGATTGACTTTGAAGTGTTTACTTAATCTCTAGAAAAGTTTCTAAATGGAGAGGCTCTGAGAAGGGCACAATAGTTATGTCATGTCATAGCGAGTCTGGAGTCCTGTCCTACTCTGCCTCCTTCCCCTCTCTCTTACTGCTTGGCATCAGGTAGCAGGTAGGAGCTTATTGAGGAATTGGAATGATAACAATTGAAGCAAGAGGCAGAGCTGGAAAGTAGCTGAATATGAGCAAACCCAAAATCACTTGACATACTTAGCCTTCTCAGAAAGATACATTTTTTTCCTGGGCATCTCAAGACTGGGGGTTCAGGGGAGCCCATGGCTTGCCAATTTGGATACTTGATGGTAGTGTGAACCAGTGCAGCTGAAGGCTGGGGCGGTGCAGAGTGGGTGCTCAGAGAACGACAGAAGACTGAGTATGCAGAGCTTCATCAATGCTTCTGGTGGCTCAAAACACTTCTGCTTTCAAGGAACACATTGTCCAAGAAATGCATTAAAAAGTGTATTTTTAGTTGCATGAGTATAAGAACAAATATTTTGATTTTATATATTTAACAATTTTTTAAAACTTTTAAAAAATGTATTTGGTGCAGGGTCTCACTGCACAGCTCAGACTCATAGTGATCCTCTTGTTTTCCACCTCCACGGTGCTGGGATTACAGGCGTGTGCCACCGTGCCTGGACTCGATCACCAGCTTAGTGCATTCTGGGGCAGGACCAGTGCGGCATAGGATACTGGGGGTTGAACTGCGGTCCTCACTCTTGCCTAAGTATTCGCTTAGTCTGCTGAGCTATCTCACTCGCCCTTGTATTTAACAAATTTATTAAACCCAAGGTTTCGGAGTTTTTTTTCTGACTTTATAAAAAGTCATAGAGATCACTTATAGCTTTAAAAGTTCTATTAAAGTGGGCTGTGGGCAGTGCATCCTATTTCTCATGGGTAAGTGGATCCTTAACATTGTTTGCATCCCAGGGCTGTGGGCTATAGGAGCCAAACCTAGAGGCCCAACCAAGCCTGTCCCAGCCAGACTTATCCAAATTCATAGCAGTAGTCTCAAAGCATCTGCTTGAGTATCTGGGAGCTGCAGGTGCAAAACAATTTTTACAGATGAAGGAACTTGAATATCAGAAAGGCTAAGGCCAAGGCCAAGAAAAATGGAAAAGCAGGATTTAGATTTAGCTCTGCCTGGCTCCGTAGCTCATGGGTTGCCTCCTGCTTCCCCATGTGTATCTCTGGGGCTATTGCTAGGCAGTGCTTCAAAAGACCAGAGGGCTTCTTACATGGGACCTGCACTGGAAGCCTTTATGTAGGCCTTAGCAAATATGGACGTTAACAGGCAGACAAGGGTGGGCCAGTGATGGTAGATCATAGGGAGAACAGTCTAAAAGTAAATTCTACTTAAGCAGTGGGAAAGGCCCCATGGGGATGCACGGAGAAAAGGAAATCATCTCTAGAGAATTAATGTTCTAGTAAACTGTAAGCTGCTTATATTTTCACCCCATTACCATAACTCTCAAATAACTGTCTCAAATGATAAAATGGCAATTACTCCTGGCCAGACGCATCACAAGCTGGGTGACGCTGCCACTGCAGTCAGGAGGTTCCCTTGTGCAGCTTCCCAATGTGTGAAGTGCGTGAAGCCTCTGATGTCAAAAGGCCTGGACTTGGACATTTTCGGTTTGCATCTAGGCGTGACCTCCCCGGCTAGTGCATAACTAGCAAGTAATTCAATTGCTCTAACCCCTCACTAACAAGTTCTTAACAGCCTCAGCCCTAAGGAGCACGCAGGTTGTGGGTGATGTGACATAAGCGATGTACCTGGGGCTTGAACTGCAAAGCGGTCTGCGTGCTTGTAACTATAGCTGTCCCATAGAGTTCCTGCTCTCAGACTTCACTGGGTCTGTACCTCTGGGCATATTGAGTAGGGGTGGTCATCTTGTCTCCAAAACTGGCTTCCAACTCCTTCAGCCTTGGCCTAGCACCATCAAGATCCCCAAGCTGGGCTGCCATACAATGGCAGTAGATTACACTAATTTGTTTTTATTTGACACACTTGGAATTAAGGCCTTTTGAAAGCACTATGCAAATGTATGTAAATAACTCCATTTCATCCAAAAAAAATGTACAGACAGTGTCCCTGTGAGGGTTTAGAAAAATCTGGTGGCCAAAGGCTGTTCATAACATCCCAAGAATCAGAAAATACATTTTAAACATCAGTTATGTTTCCAGATGCTTTAGAAAAAATGGGTGCTAGGGAACCCGGAGTTTGTCTTGTAGTTTATCAGCCGTGTGCTGATTAGTCTTTTCAATGTACATCAGGATATCTGACATAAATTAAGTAAAAATTTTCACTAATGAATCACTCAGCAATCCTGCTGCTGGGCATTTACTCATCAGAAGAAGAGCCAAGGAGGGACTCCTCTCCCTTGGAGGACTCTGGCTATGTGGCTGCAGAAGTTGACATCAGCCTTCAGGCAAGTGGTGATGGGTTGAGTTTCAGTCACCATGGCTGAGCTGACTGAGACATGCAAGACCCTCTGCCACCTACCTCTGGTTGACTAGGAATTTCTCCCCCATCCCCTCTCCATGTGTCTCTACTTTCCCAGGCATTTGTTATGTAATATCTAGCATTCCTCCCAAAATGTTATGCACTGTTTCCTCTGCTGCTTCTCTGTGCTTCTGATGCTGCATATCTACCAAAGAGCACATGTCACCGCTCCTGGTCTCCTGTTAGCAGACAGGGAAGAACATTTTTGTTGACGCAGTCTTTGAAAGCCACAAAAAATTAAAGCAGGTAGATCTTTAGTGACCAATTACAAAATCCAACATCCTTATTTAACAAATAGGTAAACTGAGGCTTGGGAAAGAAAGGGGCTTGATCAAGGCAGTACAGCCCAACACCCAACTTGCGCACTCTTCATAACAGAATGGCCCATGCTCACAGTTTATGTCACTAGGCACAGAGGCCTGGGAAAGACAAATGAAGCCAATCCACTCCTAGGATCCACTGTGAAAGCAGTCTATGTTTTCTAAATCCTTACTCAGGGAAAAGACTACTGATGGGAACCTGAGCTTCTAGAACAAGCCTGCTTCCTCCACAGGACTGCATTTAGGACACTTCCATGCTGTGCTGCCAGCCTTTGCCCTAATAGCAGTGATGAGGGCAGCTTACCCATACTGTTCAACTCTGGCTGCAGTCCTCTGCATAGCTCTACAATTCTCTCTTCTTGCTCTGGAGCCTGGACGAGAGGTTCTCAACTCAAAATCACTGGGGTGGGGAGACTTGAAGTATATTCATCGCCACACACTACCCTAGCCAATTCCACACAATGTCGGCTCTACTTTTGATGCACCTGAAGGAGCCAGGTTACAGAGAGGTGAAAGGAGACTTTACTCTATCCTGAGATCCTTTCGGTGTCCTCTGACGTTATGGCCAGGTCACACACCATTTGGCTCATTCCCTGTCGTTACAGCACAGCGGCACACTGAGGCACCTTGCCTCGTGCTGGGGGAGCGAGAGGGGCCCAGGGCATCACTTAGCCTTGGCAGCCTCTGGGCAGCCCTATGTCTCCTCCAGAGGCCACTTGCTGGTACTCATTGGCACTGTCCATTATGATTTCTTGCAGAAATCTCTCTGTCGCGTACAGCTGCGCCCAGACAGGGAATGTTCAAACTAAGCCCCGTGGCATCCAGGTAGACAGGGACAGAAGCTATGCCAACAGGCTCTCAGACTGGCAGGGCTTTTGTCAGATTGGGAGGTTGTTTTCAGCATCACAGCAAGCACTGGATACAGGAGAGGAAAAAAAAATTCTTGTATGTTTATTATAACACAGTCCAACCTGATTGCCCCAAATGAGCAAAATATGATAGCATCGGTCCTAGCTTGCAGAGCACACATAAAAGAAAAACAAAAAAAGACAAAGGACTCAGGCTCCAGCCTTCTCCCTATAGCCTGTTTCTATCAGAAAAGAACATGGTTCAACAGCACCTCTGGCATAAAGAGGGTGGCTGGGGAGATATGGAGGGGCTTCACCTTGAACTCCAGTGGCTACTTTAAATCTCAGGTTCAATAGCTTAGGCTTTCGGGATATCTCCTGCCTTTGTTTTCTAATCAGAGAACCAGTCATAGACCTTCTGGATGGAAGGGTCATAATATTCTCAACTTTATTTGCTTAAATTTGTAGACAAAAGTTTATTGCTTAATAGGAGAGGGGGGAAAGTGATGTTTTTAATGCAGTTTTACAATTGGTCAAATAAAAGAGTGAAGAAAATAGCAAGGAAGAATATAGACTCCCCTTTTAAATGACAAAAGAAAGTAACATTTTTGATTCCTTACATTATTGTTTTCTTTATAAATTTAAGGCCAGATGCAGCAATTTATGGTTTATTATTCTTTCCTGTGGTGCTTGCTAAAGAAATTCAAAGCTACATCATTCTGAGTTTTTTCCTTTTGTATTTCACTGCGAGCAGACACAGTTTGAATCAAATCCCTAACAAAGAGAGAAGGCTCAGAGCCTGCTTGTTTGCTGAAAAGGCTGGGAACCTTTTGATTTTCTGAGGAGCTATGGATGGTGACAGAGCTCCTGTAGACCTCAGACTTAATGTCCTCAGTGATTTTGAAGGGAACTAGGGTTGGTTTTGCAGGTAATGTGAGTTCATTTGCAATTACCTTCTCTTTCCAACCGACTTGAAATTGAATGGTAAAATTCTGAAAAGGGTGTGTGTGCCTTAAGGTATGTTAAGCCAGAGGGTGTGTATTCTCTGTCTACACTCTGGGGAAGGGACACTGGCCATGCATCATTTTTTACAGCTGTATTTGTGCAGGTGGGGAAATAACAGTGTCATCTTGGAACGGCAAACACAATGATATACGTGTTTAAGGGCATCTATAGAGCACAGTGAATCACACAGCATATGAGTCAACCGTGCTATAAGTCAATCCTCGTTTCCCACCAAAAGCTCCTTAGGTAAGTAGAGAGGTTGCTTTGGATTACTTTGGAAGATGAAAAATATCCCCATATATATTCAGACCAATAAAGCAGCCACACAGGTGAATAAAAACAAATCCTGAAAGCAGTTTCAAAGTTGGAAGAAACCTTAAAGTGTTTACACCGGACACTCCTCCAAAGGCCCAGGCTGTAGCATACCTTTGCATGTTATTAGTTTCCAGTTTAAATGCTTTTCTTGATGTATCCTCACTGCCTCCCCCAAAGCATTTAGCTTCTCTGAACTTTGCAATGTCTAGATTGTTAAAAACTAATTCCTCCACTGTCTGTCGTTAAAACCAGAGCACCCACTACCTGATGCTAGTTCTAGGTACTACTGTGTAAATGACAAAAACAACTTCTCTTTGCATTACAACTCGCCAAAGCTGAGTTGCTGAAAGCTGTTATACTATTCCATGTCGTGTAACTATTTACTCCTTAGTATTAAGCACCTACTAAGTGTTAGAAATAGACTCATAAAGTCCTCCCTTTTTGGGAAGGCACTATTTTTTTTTTTTTTGATACTGGGGATCAAACTCAGGACTTTGTGCTTGCTAGCCAGGCACTTATGCCACTGAGCTATCTGCCCAGCCCAAGTGTCAGAAATAGGAACCAGGGATGAGATGAATAAGATATAGATTTTGGTCTTATAATACAGTAGGGAACCAGACACCTAAATGACCTCATTAAGTCTTCTGCGGTTAGTGAAGACCTATACAACACTCTTTGGGTTCTGTAGGAGAGCATACTTATTGGTTGGTGAAAAGAAGAGAAAGCCTTCCAGGATAGGTCTTGGTCCTGGACTATTCTTACAAACTACCTGGTGCATTCATGATTAGGAGATCTGCATGGTGGTTTCTTCCAGGCAAGATGTCTGAATCTCCATTAATGAAGGCTCTGACAGAACTACTTGGTATATTTCCACTTCTGGATCAGATCTTTTTTGCTTCACCCTAGGGAGGGATGCCCGGGGAGGGGTCAGTGCTTCCAAGAGCCTGGATGTGTGGATGTCCCCAGTGAACTGTCTGTTCAAAGCAAGCTCTTGTCTTGAGCCTATTGTGCTCAAGAAGTGTGGGTTTCCAAAGGAAAGTTTGATCCTTTCTTTATTATTTTGTGATTTATATGGAAAAAAGTCCTCGTGTTAAATTGTGAAAGCTCTTGACTAGAGTGCAACTGAAAGAAAAGTCTGTGATAATCACTTTCCAGACTGTGTAGGTATCTGTACATTGGGAACTCTGGACTTCAAGGTGGGCTAAGGGAATGGAACATCCTAGAAATAGATATTTAAAGTGCCAGAGCTGGAAGTCGATGGCTAGCTATAGGCAAAACTCAGGGGCAAAGGAGAAGATGCGGTCCCTGCCCTGCTCCCTTCAGGGAAATAGGGGTTCTACAATCTTACAGAAAAAAAAAATGTAGCATACCAAACCTTCCCTCACCTATTGCCAGCTACTTCTTTGAGGCTATGCATTACAGAACAAACCCTATGGGGTACTGGGTTCAGGAGCTTTGGCTAAAAACCACTTAGATCTTTATTCTATGCCTTCATGAATGCCACTTATACCATAGACTTGGTAGTTTTATCTGAGAAGAGGCTTTGGTGGTGGCTCTGATTCAGAGGGTTATCTGTCATCCCAGGAGGGTGAGAGTTCTGAGGAGTCACAGCAGTGTTCACTGTGCTGTTCCCCATGCCCAGGGCTGAGCCAACTCTAACAGGCTGAGCAGCGACTCTAATAGGTCCTTGATCGTAGAGATAATTTTCAAGGCAGGGAGGGCATAACAAAATTCAATATATGAGGCATAAGTGACAAAGAGTAGATGCATTAAGCTCTCAAAATTAGTAACCAGAAAAGAAAAAGTGAAGGAATAGTCACACCTCTTTTAAGTGGACAACATCAAAGAAAATTATAAACAGAAGGGAAAATATTCCAGTTGTCCTAAGTCTACTAATCTACAGCAATGGGAGTAAAAGGAATAATAGAAGAATATTTTTATGTTTGCACGGACATATCCTATAAGTAAGGAGAGGTGATCTGTTACCTGGATAGAATAGCCAGCTTACAAGGAAAGGTGCCTGGGGATATTTCTCAGGCATTTTTCCTCAGACCACTGACTATGTGGTCCTGATACTTTTTATTAAAATTCAGAGTTTTAAGCCTCATCTCTGCCACGCTGTGTCTGAATTTCTGGGGATGGGAGCCAGGACTGCATTGTAACAAGCTCTCCAAGGTGATTTTTTTTTTCTTGATAAGTGCTAAAATTTAGAAAGTTCCCCTTTGGGTGAATAAGAAGAGCAGTGCTATGGTTGGGATCTCCCTAGAATGCCCCTGCATGGCCTCATGTGTTTGGAGGTGAGGCTAGTGGGAAGTAACAGGATACCAAGCATGGTACTGCAGCCAGCTCATTGGTAGAAGTGGCCCTGGTTAGGATGGGCCACGGGGGAGTGTGACCCAGAAGGGGTGTCTGCCTCCCCCATTTCACCTTTTGCTCCCTACTTCCTAGCCTCCATGAAGTAAGCAGCTTTTCTCCTTGCCAGGCTGTTTCACTGTGCTATTCTGCCTGGAAGCCAACTGACTCTTGACTATTACTGATCTATAGGAAACCCCTCCTCCTTTGAGTTGTGGGTGCCATTTATTTTGTTCCAGGGATGAGGAAAATAAGACTAGCACTCTTCCCAATAAAATAGCTTAATTAAATATAACAATGTCTGACATCTGCTCAATGTAAAAAGCTTATTTTTGTCAAATAGCAAGTTTCACTTTTTTTTTTTTTTATGACATTGCAGATTAAACTCAAGGATGACTTACCATTGAGCTACATCTTTAGCTCTCTTAAAAATTTTAAATTATGAATAGCTCAGCACACTAAAGCACCTGATTTGGTAGGGAGCAGCGGCCAGGGTTCGATCCCTGGTGTGGTGTGCTGTGCCCACCCTGCCCCCAGGGTGAGCTGAGATGGTGATTGAGACTGGAAGTCTCAATGACTGTAACCCCAGTGCTTGGGAGGCTGAAAACAGGAGAACCACTATGAGTCCGAGCTACATACTGAGACCCTGTACACCCTGTCCTAAACTCATTTAAAAAAAATTAAATTTTGAGACAGGGTCTTGTTAAGTTGCCCAGGCTGGCTTGGAACTTATAATCTTCTTTCAGCATCCAGAGGAACCAAGGTCTAATTTCGAATTTTATATTTCATATCTTCATGTGCCTGAGAATGTTTTTGGGCTCCAGAAAAATATACCCTGGAACAGAATGACCTCATACCTGCTTTATTGCAAATAGATTTCCAATAGATTTCTCCCGGCTGTGTCTCCTCTCAAATACAGTCTGTTTGCTACACCGCAGGCTAACCAATCTTCCTGAAGCACAACATTACTCCTTTTGCTAAAATCATCGATGGCTTCCCGGCAGGCTCGAGGATAAAGATAAAACTCTCTAAATTGGTTCCAAGGCCCTCCATTGCCCGTCTACCTGCTAATCTCTTACAGTGGCCTGAGCGCGTCCCAACCACAGCCAACCTCCACTACTCGCTTCCTTCCTCTTGTACTTGCTATCTCCAGATCCCCAGCATGTACCAAAATTGTATCAGTCATAACTTCATTCTTTCAGGCCTGGATGAAACTCACTGTCCTTCCAGGCTCCTAAGTGGTACTTCTTCATTAAGCTTTTTTGAAAATTTTCCCCATTGCTGGTATATAATCCAAATCCTTCAGCATTTTTTATGGGGGGGGGTCTGTCCCCCTTGTGCACATGTTGCCTGGTATTGTCTATATTTGTGTATTTGCCAATGAACTTTGGAATTCCCAGAGAACAGGGTCTTCACTCCCTCAGCCATGCGTGTCCCATAGAAAAGAACTTAGTGAATGCTTGCAGAAGACACACATAACAGCACTGTCCAGTGTTCTTATCTGTAGTGACCCAGAAGGTAGCCATTATCCATAAGAGTGACTACTAGGCACTTAAAAAGGTGACTAATATGATGAAGAAACTGCATTTGAAAACTCGATTGACTCTTAGCCAATCACTTACATTTAAATAATGGACATAATTAGTGACTATCCTACTGGACAGGACAAGCAGAGGACATGTTTAACCAGAGAAGGTGCTCTGCACATGGAAAGCTTACAACCTCGCACCTCACGTCGAGTGCTTGCCTGGTCCCTGGTCTGATTTTCCTTGCTTTTTTCTGAATCTTTATCTCCTACCACTTAGCCCCTTATCCACTTCATTCCAGCCATGTGTACTTGATTTTCTTTTTTTTTCTCAAATAGACTCTGGCCACTTAGCTCTGAGGCCTTCATGCTCTTTGTCTGGGGCTCTTTTCTCTCAAATCTCATTCAGGCTGGCTCTTGTCATCCAGGCTGCAGTACAAATGTTACCTCCTTAGAGAAGACTTCCCTGATGTGCCATCTAAGGGAGACTTCTCCCTCACTCAACTTCTTACAGTGTCCTTATAACACTTTTGCTACCTGAAATCATCTAACTATCATATTACTTGCTCACTGTTGAACTTCTACTGAAAAGGTAAATTTGTGGAGTGAGGAAATGCTTCAAAAATAATGCATAGGGCCGGTCAGATAGCTCAGCAGATTGAAGTGCCCACTTAGGCAGATGCAGGGACCAAGGTTCAATCCCTGGGGTACAGGCCCTGCCCCTGGGGCACGCTGAGAGGGCTATTGAAACTGGGTGTGGTGGTGCACCCATGTAATCCTAGAACCTGGGAGGCTGAAAAAATAGTAGGGTCACTATGAGTCTGATCTACATAGTGAGATGCAATAGACTCTGTACTAAATACATAAAAATTAATGATAATGTATAATGAAATCAGAGGGTAAAGGCTTAAGAAAAACGGTGTATTTGTATAGTCTTAATGTATCTAGAGAAAATAATCAAACTAGTTAGCCAAATATTAACTCCTCCAAGTGTAACCCAGGATTACTAACATAACTAGTAACACATCTGGACATCAGGTGCTTGCTTGATACAATACACTGAGAAGGAAATACTACTACTGTGGTCTCCTTCCAGTAGCAACAACAGAACCAAGGCCCAGTGTCATCAGGAGGAAATGTGAGACAAGCCTAGATAGAACCAAAGGCACGGTGCTCTCACTAAGGTAGGAAGTAAGGCTGGTTGTCTTGCTGTCCCAAACACTAGCACCTATGACATAGTCTGGGTATTTGATTGAGTTTGATTTAATTAAAGTAGTTAATAACTTGGATTAAATGCAATTGTTGGGTTAACACATGCAGTGCTCTCCCAAGAGCATTTTCTGGCATTTGTGGGTAGTTAATAATGTTGGCTGCTGGCTGGAACTGGCACAGTCTAAGGCTTGAGGTCCTAAGGGCTTGCTTAAGTGGGTCTCTATGGACTGCTAGAAGTTGGAGAAAATTAATTCAGTGAAACATACCCCATACTGGATGACCTGCAGAATTGAATTTTCAGCTTCAGTACATGTGAAATTACATGTTAAGTTGCCGTCCAAACATAGGGGTGTAGGAAAGACTCAAAATTTACAATGTCTAATAGAAAAAATAAAATTTCATGAGTGAACATTAATTCTAAACATCAATTGCTAAATCATGCACCTAGTTATGTATTCCTTTTGTTGTTCGCGATAAAAAAAAAAAAAAAAACTATGAGATTAGATTAACATATCTGCTTCACAGATAAGGAAACTAAAGTTCACAGAGATAAAATCATTGGTCTTGATTCACACAGCAAAAAGTTATAAAGTCAAAAACTCAAATCAGCTTTGTCTCATCCAGAGATCTTGGCAAAGGTCCTAGATATAATCTCATTGATCTCTACATTTTTTTGCCCCATCATTCTGTTTTTTTTAAAAAAAAATTAATTTTAATGAGAAAGAAATAACAATGAGACAGTTTCAAAACAGGTTAGTAGGACAGTAGTAATAGTTAATACATTGCATATTGTCATTACATTAACATGATATATTTTCTAAACACTATTAGTGCAAATCTTTCTTCTCATTAAACTAAGAGAAAGTAGCTATATGTATATAGTCTAACAGTGCATAATAGCAGTGGGTTATCAGCAGAACTGGCAATGTCAAAAGCTATTGAGTCTTTTACAGCTCAGCATATGAATATGGTTTTATTTTTTACACCTCATGTTTAGACTTTTCTGCTGGATGTTTAAGACCAAGTTAAAGCAAGACCTGTATAACAAAATCTGTAACTTCTGCATCTCACAAGGTCAGTTAAATCCCCTCAGGATTTACCCTGAAACTATGTACAACATTTTGTATAACTTTTGTCAGTGTCAGCTGTCTGGATGAGTCATGGCCAATAATGCAGGTGTGATGGAGGAGGTTATGCTAAAGCAGGAGGCTGATATACACAAAGCCCAGGGGTTTGGTCAACCAACTAGGGGTCTGACTTGTCTCAGATGTTCTGTTGGCTGTGAGATCCATCAAGACATTTACTCTTTCTAAGCCTTAGCCACGGTCAGACTTTCAGATAATGAAGCTATGAAAGCATCCTGTTACCTTGGCAAAGGAAGAACTGGGGCTTGGAATCTGGTTGCTATGGATTAGGCTTAAAGTTAAACAGAGAATTATGGTACCTGTTTGGAGACTCCTATTGTACTGAACAGCAGGGATGGATGTGAAGTTGTTCAGCTAGTGGAAAGGCTGCTGTGCCATGGGAATTATGCCCCTCTCCTACTTGCCCTCTTATCTCCCCCCTCTTCTTCTTCCTCCCTTAGTCTCATTTCATTAAGCACACTTTTGTTAGCTCCACAATCAAAACTACCTAATTGGTTGCAGAAGTGAACGTGCACAATATCCTGGGGGGAGGGAGAACTTAGTAGAGATACAAGAAAGAAAAGGTCAGAGACCACTTGACTAAGCAAGAAAAGTAGGAGAGACAGGAACTCAGAAGCCTCTATGTATAACTGTAGCATCTGAAGTTCTCTTGACCAGGCAGTTATGGTGCAGAGAGGGCCTGTCCTTGCGTGGGACTAAAAAATGAGAACAGACTCAACCAGACCTCAAATGGACTTGGCCTCTGTGGTTTTTCCAAGGACCCCATATTCCTAGTCTTATGCTGGTTGAAGGAACAGAGAAAATGGGCTGAAACCCCAGAAAGAGCGCTGGACTTAAAATCAAGCCTTCTTTGCTTCCAACAGCCTGATGTTGAATAAGTTAGTCACCATTTTGAACTCAGTTTCCTTCACCTGTGAGCAGGAATACCACCTTCCTTCCATTCAGGTGGTTATTATTCAACATCAACACCCAGAAGAAAAAGATTTGCTAGGTTGTGGAGAAATTAGAATCCTCGTGCACTGCTGGTGGAAATGTAAAATGGTGTAGCAGCAGCAGCGAGCAGTTTGGCTAATCCTTTAAAAATTAAGCATAGAATTACTATGTGATCCAGCGACTCTATTCCTGGAAATATACTCAAGAGAACTGAAATCAGGTACTCAAATAGATATTTATGCACTCACTTTTATAGCAGCAAATAAGATGATCAAAAGATGGAAAAGTTGTCAAGTGTCAACTGACGGATAAATGGGTAAACGATATGGGGTATATTTCATAATGGAATACACTGCTCAGTCTAAAAAGGAAAGAAATTCTGCTTTAACGTGGACAAGCCTTGAAGATATTATACTAAGTGAAATAAACCAGACACAAAAAGATGGATGATGTATGATTCTACTTACATGTGGCATCTGGAGTAGTGACAATTATAGAAACGGGAAGTGGCATGGTAGGTTCCAGAGGCTGGAGGGAGGGCAGGGGAAGAATTATTATTCACCCTATGCAGAGTTTCAGTTTTACAAGACGAAGAGACTTCTAGAGATGGATGGTGGTAATGCTGCACAATAACATGAATGCACTTAATGCCATCGAGCTGTACATTTAAGGTGATTTAAAATGGTAAACTTTGTGTTATCTATATTTAACCACAATAAAACAGCTTATTGTGAGGGTATCATCATTAGCAAATTAGATGTCGTATGTATGTATAACAATGCCCATCAAATATTAGTTGCTCTGTACATATGGGTTTCCTTCTGTACGCACAGTCCAAAACATATGCACAATCTCTCTTTGACCCATGTGGTAGATTACTGTAACTGGACAGTGGGTACACACATGGAGATGTGCTTAGAATTACATTTCTACATGAAGATGACCACATTCAGAGAGGGAAGATATTAGTCACAGGTTACTCTAGTTGCTCAGATTTCTTCCAGATTCTAGATACTCCACATTTCTTTGAAACAATCCACATTTTTTTAAAAAATGTATTTGGTACAAGGTTTACAGGGTCTTACTGTGCAGATTAGACTCATAGTGATTCTCCTGTTTTTAGCTTCTCTAGTGCTGGAATTACAGGTTTGTGCCACCATAACTGGACTTGCTGGCCACTCAACATGCCAGGGGTGTGGCTGCTGTGGGTAGTAGTGCCAGGAGATCAAACTCTGTCTCTGTGCTTGCCTAAGCAAGCACTTAGTCTGCTGAGCTGTCTCGCCGGCCCTCTGTTGTCTTTTTATGCTCCTCTTTCTCAGATGGCATCATCAAGTAAACCTTCAAATACTATGAGTTGGGGTGATAAGAGTAAAAATTACAGTGGTTTACTGAGTGCCTACCATTTGTAAGAGGCTCTACTATCTTATCCTATCTGTCTATCTATCTATCTATCTATCTATCATCTATCTACATATCTATCTATCTATCTATCATCTATCTACATATCTATCTATCTATCTATCTATCTATCTATCTATCTATCTATCCATGTTATTCATTCAACCCCCATAACAGTTCTTTTATGTTGGTAATATTATTCCCACTTTATGAAGAAACTAAAGATTGGAGAGAGCTTGTTCAATGTGGAAAAAACTCATTCATATACTTCCTCTGTTCTCACTTGAACTTTTTAGAATCTTCAAAATACTTTCAGCATTTCAAGAAGCTGGAAAGTACGGAAGTGCTGTCGTCATGAGGCTCTAGGCAGCCTCACAGTGTGCTGAGCTTGTAGGGAAAAAGATTTAGAGAATGACAAATAGAAACATGGAATCTGCTTTGGGAGCACACAACCATGGTGTGCACGTGACTCCCATAGTATTTTTACAATATACACACACGCGTGAACACACATTTTCAGTTGACAGTCATTTCAGGTCCAGTTACATAGCCTGAAATGATCATCTATCATATGATTAATTTATTACAAAATCAACCAGGAAAGCATCTGTTCAACATGCCCAGTTACTTAGTTTCACACATGCTATGTTGTTTTGATACACAGAACTTTTAAACATTCTGTCAAGGGTTTGTAACATTTTATCATCTGTCCATCCCAACAATCTGGGCTAACTAATCACTACTGCTTGAATTTTCTACTTATCTGTCGAGGGACTCTGTACTCTTGATAGATACTACACCAGCCACAAGTGCCTCTAGAACAATCCTGAGGTTGAAGTTTTCTTATTGATTGACACTGTGCATTGGAAATACCTTATTGTTCCCTGTGGATCGAATTAGAAGACTTCAGTGGTGCCTCCTGCAAGCAGACCTGGGTGACAGTGGCTTCATTTCACAGACAGTGACTTACCAAGTGAACCATAGCAGAAGCTTCTATTAAGGTCTAGGTCCCCTGGTGCTGGAGAAAATTGTCAATAATAATAAAAGTTGTCAACATTATTGAGAGGAAGCCTACACTGTGTGAGGGACTGTGCTAAGTAGAAGGTACAGTTACTATTTAGTCTTTCCTTCTTTTGTTTGGTGCTCCTACTTTTCATGCTCTGAAATATCCATTACAAATGCACACGTGCATACTCGGTTCTAACCAAGCTGGTCTGACTGTCCCATTGTGCAATGCCACAGTTTCTGTTTCAACGGGCATAAGGCTTATGTGGGAAATATTTCAGAATGTAAGTTTCTGGGACTCACTAGAGATTCACCTCTAGATTGTCTAAATTTATATTATAAATTATCAGTCCTTCTGGTACCTTCAGTGTAGGCACCTTTGGTTATAATTTGATAATCAGTGATATAGGATATTCAGTCTTATTCCTAGTTGAATTTCCTTCCTTTCTCTCCTTAACTTTTACTACTAACAAAGGATTTCATTTCTGGGGTGCTTTCATAGTTTGAAAATCACTTTTCTGAAACTCACATGTGAAGTATTAGTAGCCATGTAAACTCTCTTAGGCAGGTAAGGGGACAGAGCCGGTGGGCTTTGCTCTTGTCTTCCCCATCTTCTGACAACAGTATCCCATTGTGTTCAGCGGGTGGACTAGTGAGTCCTTAAAATCTGACAGCAGAAACCCCTATTCCACCTGCAGGTGAACATCTTTGATGGGTACAGATTGATTACTTTGGCAATGAATTGGTAAAGATGAGCATGTTCTGGCTAATGAGATGAACCCAACTGTACTGGGGAGTTTTTTTCCTTTAACATCCCTTTAGCTTTCTAGAATTAAAAGAAAATAAAAACAGTTTCTGGAGGTGGATACCTTTGATGCTTCTTTCTTTCTGGAACTTAATAATGACTAGTTATCTTGTAACTTCAAAGCAACAAAGGTAAGGATGAAAGACAAGCGCTAAATACAGTGTGCCAGGGAGATAAAAAAGAGTTGGGGCCACCGCTGGCAATAGCAAACTTTTGAAAAAACCCTTAGCAACTGTATACACATCTCAACTTCTTTTATAAGCAAGAACAGCCTCTGGTATAAATTGAATCTTCTTTGTTACTTTCAATGAAAACCATCCCAGCGGATGTTGACGTTTTAGAATTATTAACATCTTTTTTTTTTCTTTTTTTTCGGTAGAAAATAGCCTCAAAGAAGTAAAGAAACTTATTCAAGATTTCTCAGAATTTCTCCACAAACAAATGGTCCTAGACTAGAACTTGAATTGACTGGCTACAAATCCCAAAACACTTACTTTGGATCCAAAATTTACAATAGGTGGTTTTAGTGACTACTGCATAATACAAATGCAAGGGGTTTGGTAAGACGAGTTTGGATTCTTTACCTCACTCAGAAGAATTCTTACCCATGCATTTTCTAAATTGGGTTTTCATAAAGGATGTAATTTAAAGAGGTGTTGGCAATTTAAAAGACACTTTGAAGTAGAATTGCATTATGTCATATTACTTTCCTCTTATATGTAAGACATTATAGGTATAAAGTATATAGCACTTGAGTTTTTTCTCCAAACATTTATCTTCTAATTAAGGAGATAAGGCATAAACACACATAATGTTAAGGTGAAATGAAAGAGTTAAACTACAGGCTTTTTGATGTATTGTCTACTTTTTAACTACAATATATCCCTGAAAAGTGTAACGAAGAAAATCATTATAAAATAATTTCTATTTTCCCCATGGGAATTATATCATGAAAGGGTTTTGCTTTTAGCCAAAATCTTAGGATTCATTTAATTATAAATATAGCCAGTAACAAGACGTCACAGCAAAATGTAACAACTTGTGAAAGAGTAAAATGATGGTCAAACTCAAAGTCCCATAAAGTGGGAATTCAATATGCTGAGAATATTATAGCACATTTGGGCTTATTATATAGTCAAAGTAGTCAGACAACATATAAAATAAAAACCTGCACTATAAATCTAATACAAGCCATGTGAACATTAATAAACCAAAACCATGTAAGGAATGATAGTTTTATTTGTTTCTTTTCAAACTTAGATGGATTCTCACAGAATATTTTAGACAGCCACTTCTCTTAAACATGAAATATCTAAGGGAACTATTATTTGCGCGTGTCTTTGTTTTAGAAAGATTCTTGGAGTGGGTAGTATTCCAGATACTGCAATACTTGAAGTATCAGGAGGAAAAGGGAATGACTCGTTCAGAGATTCACAGAAGGAAGCGTTAGGGTACTTTTTGTACTAAAGAAAAAATTTGAATGTGGAAGTCTGCAGCGAGTCTTTGTTCATGCAAAGCACTTCATGGAGGCTGTGCTTTTGCTTACAAGGATAACTGCTTTAGCAATCATAAAGTAGAAGACTAAAAACTTATGTAACACGGTGGGTTTTCACCACTGACAATAGTATAAGCTGTATCCATAAGTGAGATAAATTAATGAACTGAGACTTATAATTTTCCAAGATTGTTGGAAAGCAATTTCCAAGGTGCACCATAGATGGAGTAACATCAGATAGAGCACGGAGACTATGCCCATCATAAGGGGTGGGAGGGGAGAGGCCATTCTGCTGATCTGGTGAGGAGTCAGTCCCTTCCTCTTCAGCTGAAGCATCCCTCAAGGCAAAGCTCTGCATGATCTGTTTTCCACTGGCTGGAGTAGATAGATCCATTATTTGATGATTCAGCAGAGTCCTAGGAAGAGTGGCACTTCACTAGCATTAGGATTAAAGTAGTCTCACCATAGAGGCTGCTCTGAAACTGATACAGCAAACTTCAAAGAAGCCCGTGTGGATCGGCAAGTTACCTAACAGCACATGAGAACAGAATTCCCCATTCTTTGAGGGAACATAGCAAAATCCAGCTCCCAAAGTATAAACGCACAATGTCTAGTTTCTATCAAAAAGTGCACGGGCATTCAATTCAGAAGAAAAGCCAGTCAATGAAAAAGGAGCCAGAAGTGATGTGGATGAAAGAATAATTTTTATCAATGCTATTATAAACCATATGTAAGAAATCCAAAGTATACATAATTTAAAGAGCACAATAAAAGGCAGATAATGGGAAGCAGAAGGATGGAGATTTTGCAGATGGGAAGGGGGGCTAGGGATGGAGGAAGAAAAGAGGGAGGAGAGGGGAGCGGGAGGTGAGGAGGATTAAGATATGATAGGCACCTGCAACAACTCTCCCCAATGAATGGATTCTTTATGTACTACAACATGTACTCATAAAAAAGCTTCAAAAATAAAAAGTAAATTCTTTAAAAGATTTGACTGCTTAAAAGCAAAAGTAATGACAACATGCTGTGGGTCTTATAACACATAGAATTAAGTTGCATGGCAATAACAGCCAGAAGCTTAGGACCAGGGATTAGAAGTGTACTAATCAAAGGGACTTACAGTTGTGCAGGAAGTCATGCCTTTTAAAGGAATCTTGTAAGACGGGGCTAAGAAAACACAGGGAGAGCCACAAAGAAAATAGTACAAAATACTCAGATAGTCTGAAGCCCATTAAGGACATTATGTGGACAGCTTGCCGTCTTTTGTTTTAGAAAGCCGTGAAAACATTAGCATAGGCTTCAAAAGAATCTCGCAAGCCCCTCTAACAGCACTGACAATAGGTGTCCCCAAGCCTGTTATCTTTCTGAATCAGAAAATCATGGACACCTCAACTCCACACACTACTTCATCTGGGCAATGAACTTCAAATATGGCTCACACATTTGTGCACAACTCCCCACACAGGTAGGCACTACTGTGGTGCAAATTTAGTTGAAAGTGATGCTATGGTTTTCAAAATCCATCAGTGTTTCTGACTAACACTTATCTGCTACTAAGTGGGAGTTGTTAAAAAGGGTTCCCCAGTTCTTGTTTTAGTTTCTTTGGGCCTATGGATCCAAGTTAGTGTTAAGATGCCATTTCACTACTCTAGTGACACTTTGTAGTCACCCACCAGGTGTGTTCCAGGATTATACAATATATTTCTACATGTTGCAGGCTAAGCAAAATTTATGGACATGTTTCATACAGTTGCTTTTTGTTTTTCTTCAAACCTGAGGAAATTTTTCCTCTTTCTGCTTTAATAATTTATATTTTACTTTTGATTCTCAATTTTAAGGAAGCTAGAAGCCATGAAATCACTGTAATAAACTAAAGGGCTTGTCTTGAAGGGTTGAGACTCTCTCATATAAGAAAGAAGCAATTGCCAATGGTTTCTCAGTGGTGTGACAATGACAATAATCATCTCACAACTTTTCCATTTGGTGAAAGTGATGTAGAAAAAAGTCAAAGGGTTTATTCTGGGGCTCACTGACTAAAATAATGCCAAATAATTTTAAGTCAACTATTCAGCTGCCAGTATGACTAAAGTTCTCTGTGTATTTGGATTGAAGGGAGTATACCATATATTTTATAATTTTTATATATTTGACAATCTGAATTTACACTGAGTAGTATAAGTCATCTGTTGATAGGTCATTATTAAAGAAACAATATATTATTATCATATAGACCTATATGCCAGTATAACTATGTGATGTGTGATCAGTAATCTTCTTTTTGTAATTGTGATTTTAAAATTTCTTATTTCTTTTAATTAATTATTTCATTAATTTATTACTGTACGAGGAAAACTCAGGACCTCGTACTTGCCAGACAAGCACTTATTCCATCGAGCTATCTCCTCAGACCCTTGATCATTGATCTTTTTAATTTGAATTTCTACAACACCTTTAACTTGATCCTGGCGAGGTTTTTAAAAATAATTTCATCTGTGTTCCCTCTCTAAGTTTGGTCCTCTTCCTTCTCCTCATCTAGTAACTGATTTATCTTGGGCAAATGACCAAATATGGGTCAGTCATTTTTTGGGGGGAATAACATGGATGCTTTGTGATGGGCTTCTTTTGGGGAGGGCATGAATTTTGAACTAATCTAAGAGCTGTGACTGACAAGAGCTTCCAGAGCTTTCTTGTCTCTATTAAAAAGAGTCAAAATGGCAATAGAAAAACAAGCAGTAGAGCTGAAGAACAGAGAGTCCTACCAACGGTGATTAATACACTGTTTAATATATGTTGAATACTTGCTATATATTTAGTACTGTTGTTAGCCTTGGGAGTGTGGTTGTTAACATGCTCTCAAAATATTTACATTCTAGGAATATATTGTGCCCCCTCATAGCGCTAAATATGTCGCTACGTTCTACTATTTTACACTTTTTAGTTACGCAAACCAATTAATCTTCCTTTTCCAACTTAATTTATTGTGTCTTAGATTTCGTCCTTTGAAAGAGTTCAAGGAACTGCTCTACTAATCCTAGTCTGAAAAAACTAAGAGGCTGATAGAAAATGATGAGCCTATTTAGGACCAAAGCTTGGAAGGTCCTGGCTCACTCTGTTTGGCGTACAAACCTACCAGCCTACAAAGACCAGTGCTTCTCAAGTTGTGGCTCAGTGGCCCTCAAGATCCCCAGAGATCCTTTTAGGAAGTTTCTAAGGGTAACACTGCTTTCATCATAAAAATAAAGCATTATTTTCTTTTTCCACACTCACTCTATCCAGAATATAGTTTTTCCAGAGGTCATTGAGTTCTGTGAAACCAGGTATCAGAGAGCTTCTACAATCACCTTTCTCACCAAATTTGTTCTAATTTAAAGTATAGATCATTTTCATTAAAATAGGTTACATATATTCATGTATTAGATAATAGATTTATTGTTATTTATAAATAGATAAATATTTTAAAAATGATTCAGTATAATGCTCATATGATAAAAAATAATAGTTGCAACTCACACAAGTTAAAATCTTTGGGTCCTTAGTAATCTTTAAGATTGTAGAGCAGTCCCAAGATGCTAAAGTTTGAAAGCTTCTGACTGGGCACTAGCAGGGGTGGAGTGGTGTCACAGGCTGTATTCTGTGGTGAAACAGAGGAACTAGGAAGATGCAGATTAAATGGACACCAGATAATGGAAGGTGTGAGCACAGTTCTCAGTTCATGAAGTGAAATGTCTTCCTTTGATCCCTCTATATGAGAAGTTTTTGCTTCAAACAGAACCAGCACAAAACAAGCCAGTAGGTGCCCTACAGTGAGTGGCACAGACCAATCTGTCTGAGAAGTAGCCAGCCCTAATGAGGCCTGAGGTAATAAGGATGGTGCGAGTCAACTTTCCTGAAGGCTGCCACTATTTCTGCCAATCTGAGTGAAAGAGCAGGTACCCGGTCAACAAGGCAATGAGGAGATGAATGCTCGGATCTCTTCTGCAGCTGTGGGCACTTTGGATCAACAGAGGGAATGAGGCAAATCAGTGAGCAACAGGCATCATCTGATGCCAAACTGACTTCTCAATACCCAGGTCCCCCAATTTGACAATTCCTGAGGTGAACCAGTGGATCCAATGTGGAAACATATAGTATAGCTTTTTTTTTTTTAAAGCTGAATACTTTCATAGGATTTTTTCTTTTTAATTTTTAGACATGTAGTCAATGTGTTCTCTTAGAAAGGTAAGATCACTCTGTTCATTCAGTCCCAGAAGACTTTGAAAGAAGTGCTGCATCTTTGCTTACCAAATCTCTCCTCACTCTTTACCAGTTTGAGCTTTCTTGCAGTTCTCTGAAAGGCTGTCTCAGAGAGCTGGAGGCGTCAGAGCACTGCATTCACTCTTCCTCTTCAGCCGCTGCTTGCCTTTCCCTGGTCCTCTCTGGTTTTTAGTAAGTTTCTAACTCTTGTCAGTTCTACCTAGGTTTTCACTGAGACTTTATAGCCCTGAATCTTCTAATCCTGATCAAGTCAGGATACTCCACCTGTCCAAAAAAATTAAACTTCTTTGCAGAATAAGATCGTCAAGAGTCTCCAAAATTCACTAAAATATTACTCGGTATAACAGGAAATAGGACCAAATTATTCAAAGCCAGAATAAAAAGCAATGGGAAAATCCAGATCTTGAAGTCTAAATGCAAAGTTATAGTAAAACCAATTTCATGTGGCCTTAACAGAAAATAAAAGATTTCCCATCTTGTTTTATAAAGTTAGCATACATTTGATAAGAAAAGCTAAGAAGATAAAAAGGGAAACTAGAGGTATTCGAGTTACCAAATATAGACTTAATGATTATAGGAAGAATAAGTTAAAGGTGGTAGACAAAAATAAAGAATTTAATCAAAGTACAGAAACTTATAAAATAAGAGTCGAGGAGAGCAGCGGCCGGGGTTCAATCTCCAGCATGCTGTTCCTGCCCTGCCCCCACGGTGTGCTGAGACTGCAGTTCAGACAGGGCCTGGTGGTGTGTACCTTTAATTTCAGAGCTTTGGGAGGCTGAAAACAGGAGAATCATTACAAATTCCATCTTCGTAGTGAGACCCTGTAGACTCAGTAGATCCTGTTCTAAATATGGGAGAGGGGAGGGAAAGAGTCAAATGGAAATTATATAAATAAAAACTCAATTAGAAAAAAATTAGTAATTCTGGATTTGGCAGAGAAGAGAATTAGTAAACTGGAAGAGGGGGGTCAATAGAAAACATCACAGTGAGTTATGAATTAAAGGAGAAAAGATGAAAAGCACAAAAAATACAAAGGTTCCAAAATGTGTGAGACAAAATTTAAAAGCTTAAAACTATATGTGTTTTGAAGCACCCAAAGACAGAGCTCAAAACAAAACAAAAAAGCCTGAAGAATTTTCAAAATTTCCAAAATCATCAAGCTTTTTTTTTTTGTGTGTGTAATACTCAAATAGAGAACCACGCCTCAGTGCACCATAATAAAACTGCTAAAAATCAAAGACAAAAAGAAAATCTTTAAAACAGCCAGAGGGGGAAAAACACCTCCAAAGCTACATCAATAAATCTGATGAGTGAATTTTCAACAGAGGCACTGAAGGCCAAAAGAGAACACAGTGATATATGTAAAGCACTGGGAGAGAATGACTGCCAGCCAAATGTTATTTACCCAGCGAAAATATTCTCCAGTGATGAAGGGGAAATAAGGCCTTTCAGATGAAACAGTTGGGACAACTTTTGCTAAGAGAAATAGTGAAGCAAACTTTTGAAGCAAAAGGCAAATGGTCCTGATGGAAGTACAAAGATCCAGAGAAGAACAAAGCACGCTGGGACTCCAGGGGAAACCACCAACATCACAGTTAAAAAAAAAAAAAAATGCAGGTAACAAGTTAATAGGATATGTAATTAAGTAACAAAGAATAGTTTAGGCTGAGATCACTTTGCCAATGAATTCTTCCAAGTATTTAAAGGCACAGTAGAACCAATTTTGTATAGTCATAGCTAACAGAAAACAGAAAAATAAGAAAGATTCCTTTTTATGTTTATAAAATCAACATAAAATTCATAAGAAAGCCCAAAGAAGGATAAATTACGGGCCAATTTCACTCTTGAATACAATGCAAATGGCCCAGACAACACACAAACAAATCAATATACATTATATTAAAAAATGTATAATACATCAAAACAAGATAGGCTTATTCCAGGATAAAACATTGGATTAATTCTCAAAATGCACTCAGAGTAATTCACTACTGAGCAGAAAAAAGGATACACAGTATACAATCATTTTGATGGGTATGGAAAAAAGCATTTGATATAATTCATCACTCATTCATGATTAAAACCCTCAGCACACTCAAAATAAAAATATTGTGGCAGAAGATATATATATATATATATATATATATATATATATATATATATATATATATATATATGGGTTTCAACAAAATTTGTTCTAGCACATGTTTTCCCAGAACTTTCTGGACTTCAAGAGTGAAATGCGGTACAAGTGATGGTGCGTTCCTTTCAAGGCTAGATCGTCAAAGGAAGACAGCCTGCATCTGCTTGCCTTGCAGGAATCTTTGGAGTCCACTCACCATGGAGGGGGAAGCCTGAGCCAGCCTGCAGGGGGAGACTGTGGATAAGCCCAGGTCAAGAACCCCCAGCCAACAGCCAGGATAGCAGTCAGACACAGAGATAACAAGGCTTTAAAGGACTCCATCTCTTCAACTTCAAATCCTCTGGCTGGGGCCTCCAAAACTGGGAAGCAGAGGCGAGATTTCTCTGTTGTGCCTCATCTGAATTCCTCACCCACAGTATTTAGGAGCATTCGGAGTGGATTTTCTTTCCCATGAAATTTTGAGAAAATTTGTTATAAAACCTTAGAAACTTGAGAAGTAGAAAACTTCTTCAATCTGATAAAGTTTATTTTTGGAAATCATGCCAAAATGAACAGCCTATCTAATGACGAAGCATTGAAATCTTTCCGAGTTAAGGAATGAGGAAATTATTTTCCTAGTCACCACATACATAGTTCACTAGTTCTCTTACCCAATATAGGAAAAAAAGATATAATATTTGATAACAAAAGAATAAAACAATCAGGTAACAGAATGGAAAATGTGAAAGGATCTAGAATTTTTGAACTGTGCTTCTAAATTCAGCAGTATTTGTACACATAGCTAATATACAACAAAGACTACTTTAAAATACTAGACATAAAAAATTAGTTTTTAGAAATAAGTTTTACAAAACAACTTAAAAGCCACATAAAATAAGCCTAAAGAAATGTAAATAAGGACACAAAAACACTAAAAAATATTACCGACAGAAATGAAAGTGAAAGGTTGTACATTCTAGGCTAAAGGCATAGAGGACCTGATACTGTCAGCATACCAGTTCTTCTCAAATTATTGTACACATTCAATGCCATCAAAATAAGAATCTCAGTAGGTTCTTTTTATATAGACACTTTTGAGATAATTCTACAATATATATGGAAATGTAACTTGGCTAAGCATGCAAACGATAATCTTAAAGACAAATGAAGCTAGAGACCTGATAATTCCAGATAGCAGTGCATGCTGCAAAAGTACATTAATTAAAACAGAATGTCTTGCCGCAAAGATGGAAATAGAGATACAGTGAATGAAGTCCAGAAAGCGAACCACATGTACAGCTCCTTACTTACAGGAAAGTTGTCACTCTTTTCAACACAGAGTGCTGGGACCTTGGGTCCTGTCTGTGAAACAGTGAGTCTCCACCTCTCCTTTGTGCCATACATGACACACACACATAACATGCAAACATAATGAATTAACACATAATGAGTTATAGGTCTACTTATGAAAGGAAGAACAGTAAAGCTTCCAGAAGATTCTTCAACAAGATGCAAACACTAACAAGAATCCAAAAAGTTGGTAGGCTAAAAACATTTTTTTCATTAAAAGGGAAAGAAATGGAAAGACAAGCTACATCCAGGGAGAAATATTTGCAATTCTCTCAATTTATACGTCTCATCAAAGACTTGTCTACATTTACATAAAGAACTGTTAAAAGCAATAAAAATAAAAAAAATCAGTATGACAGAATAAAAGGGTAAAAGATTTTCACTAGCTCATTGCAAAAGAAAAGACCACAAGCCTATGAAAGGTGTTTAATTCACTGTTCATCAGGGAAATGTAAACACTGTCCTTCACTGTTAACAAAGAAAACAGCAAAATAAAAACAACTGACCCTAGCAATTTGCTGAAAATTTAGATCACATTCCTGACACAATGCCAGAGAGAGTACAATTTGGTACAATCACTCTGACAAACTATTCAGGAATATATTCTAAAGCTGACTACACATACTTTTTCTTTGTCTTCTTAGTAAAATTCACAAGTATGAACACAAATATGTGTACTAAAAGATACTTATAGGAACCTATTAACTGGGTAAATTGTGGTTTAAGTAATGGAATATTACACAACAGAAACCAAATCATATATTTTAACACAGAAATTTAGAAAGCTAACCATTTACAAAATTGTAGCAGGACAATCCTATGGCATTTTTTTCTTGTCTCTTATTCCCTTTTGTTACATTTTTTTAAACAAACATTTATTTGAGAGAGCATATAGCAAAAATTAATATAACATTAGAAGCAGTACACATTTAGAAGACCACAATGATAGGTCGTGTCTGCATCTTGTACTCTGACCAACCACTATAAAGACAACAATATGTAGGGTATTAATTATTGTGGCTGTCCTACTAACCTGTTTTGAAACTGTCTCATTATCAGTTCTTTCTCATTAAAATTAATAAAAAAACCTGAAGAAGCCAAATTACATCTACAGACAACTAACTAGAAATACCTTGTAGACATAAAATTTTGTAGCTAATATCCATATGTTTATTCCTACAATGTTACAGAAAGTTTGCAAACAGGAAAACTTAATCTACAGTAAAATGAGTCAAATAATGATTATCTTTAAAGAACTGTAACGACTGGGGGTTATAGCAAAGCCTGTTAGATCCTCATAATGTTCCATTTTAGTCTGAGTGGTGATTATATGAACAGTTTGTTTGTAGAAGTTCACCCATACCCTTATCTGTAGTTATATTTCATGAACAAGTTTTGGTAATTAAAAGAAGGAGAAACATCCACGGCGGCTGGGGGTACTGATGGGAAGAGTGAGGATTCTCTTTTCCAGGCAGATACCTGTCTGCCTTCTTTTCCAAATGCTTCTATTGTGAGCTCTATGCAAGCATCAAGCACAGGCTTCCAGCTATGTTGTGTGAACAACCACACAGTTAACAGTATCTGACTATTTTGCCTTTGGAAAGTGAATTGTTGATTCAGGACTATGCACTCCTTGACAAGAGAGTGCTGTAGCCCAGACACTTCCTCCTGAATTCACTTCTCATTCTGTTGGATTTGGAGGCATCCGTCAGGCTCAGGTTGAGTCTCCAGAGGAATGAAAGGGATGGAAGTAGGGAGAGGGGTGAGTGATCAGATCAAGTCGAAAGGCAACAATAGAAGAGTACAAAAGCCTGAACTAAGTTATGCAGGCTAAGGCTTTGCTGGTCAGGCCTGTCCACCATGCCTGGCACGTGACAGGACTCAGGTCCAGCATGCCTTTGAAGAGAGGCCCTAGATGACCCCATCAAGTTCCTATGGGTGCCTCTCTGTTCATCTGTCTACTGTAGAAACTCTGCTGTTGTGCTTCTTTCTCTTTCTCCTGCTGTTGGCCATCAGCTCCTCCTTGTGGATAGCTGATTTCACTTGCTTCCTGGAGAGTAACACATGGTGTCTGGCCTTAGCCAGGCCAGGAGAGGGTGGACAAGAAGCCCAGACGCATGGCGGTAGGTCAGGCCAGAGCCCAGCAGCCAGTCCTGGAGAAATTTCTTCTCTGAATTACAGCCACATCTCTGGGACATCCCAGGCCTCAGGGAGCATAAAAGAAGCAGGAAGAGAAGACTTCCCTGTACTGAGCTGTCTCAGCTAACACTTCTGCCATCTGGCTGGTAAAGATGCAGGCAGGAAGGCGCACCCCTCTGAAAGTCCACAGGGCATATAGCTGGCAGAATCTGTCCTTCCTACTCTAAAGGAACCCTTTTTGCATCCAGGTTCATGAGAGGAGGCATTGGCTGTTGTGGGATCTACAGAGGAGGCTCTACCTCCAGCTTCTCCCAGACAGTTCTAGAAGGAGGCAGCTGCCTCTGTCATCCTGTCTCTTCCCTCAGTGAGTTGCTAAGTCCTTCTTCTTCCTACCTAGATACTGAAGAATGCCAGAGGACAATCTTGCTTTTGGTTTTGCCACCAAAGGTCTACAAAACGTGACTGGAAATTGAAGACAGCAAAGAACATGGCTGGTTCTCAGGGAGCAAAGAGCCCTGGGCCCCAAGAAAGGTGCCTTCATCTACAGAGCTGCGTGCCTGAAAGGCTCCGAGCACCTGAAGAGAAACTGGACAAATGAATCACAGTAAACAGAGGAAGCGTGCCCACAAAGTCCCAGATGGGGGCACATGCCAGCAGTGACATGAAGCCCCACCACTGTAGTGCAATGAACTTCAGTTGTCCTGAACAGGGCTGCTCCAGGCAGACACAGCAGAGACAGAGAGCAGAGCACAGTCCATGTGCAAGTGCAGCACACCAGCCAGCTCTTGCTATGCTGGGAGGGAGGGTATGGCCGTAAGGACTCATGGGAAAAATTCGTGCTCCAGACACTGACAGGATTTGTCCTCTGCCTTTCAGATAACGAGACAGAGGCTCAGATCCATGTCCTCAGTTGCCAACTCAAATGTGCCCTCTTCTCCCATGCAAGTGTCCTTTTACTCATCTGTTCATTGGACAGACAGTGAGTATATTCTAGATTCTAAACTCTGTATTGGGTTCTGGAGATAAAGATGACTTGGTTTGTGGCTGGGATAAGCCCAAAATATAGCAGGGGATGAAAGATGTAAAATAATAATCATTTTTAAGTGCTGAACTTTTCCACTGTTAAAGGTAATTGTAGAAAACATAAACGATAGGAAAAATAAAAAAAATGTTTGAATGCATCAGTAAGGAACGCCCCCCCACACAATACACACACACACACACACACACACACACACACACACACACACCTCTCCAGAGACAGTCACAGTATGTTTTTAGCTATGCAGAATAAACTCCATGCACCCACATCACCTGTGCTGTGCAAAGAACTGAAGTAGTCAGTAGAGAAGAGAGACTAGGTGGCTTGCCTTGAGCTGAGCCATGTCCAGCAGAGACAGAGAGAGAGAGAGAGAGAGAGAGAGAGAGAGAGAGAGAGAGAGAGAGAGAGAGAGAGAGAGAGAGAGAGAGAGAGAGAGAGAGAGAGGGAGAGAGAGAGAGAGAAGCTGCTGCTTCCTAATCAAGGGAGGGCCCAGGTTGGGTGAGAAAGCCTGGAGTGCGGGTCAAGACTCAGGCTATGTGAGATGTTCAGGGAAGAGCTAGAATAGGGAAGCAAAGACAGATCCCAAAGGCCGTGAAGGAACCTCAGGCCCTGCAAAGAGCCTAGGTCCATTCTGCAGTATGTATCCTTGTGGAGTCACTTACAGAAGTCAGGTGTGGGATGTGCTGTCATTTGGTACTAATGACTCTTCACGTTTCCAACTGGGGTACCTGTCCACAGTTAACGTACATGGGAGTAGAGTCAAGACAAAAACCAGGCACCTGACTCTGTCACCTGCATTCTCATGGGCTTCACAGAAGGGTGGGCAGGGCACAGGACAAAGCCCAGTGGGGCCTGAGCCCAGAAGAGAACCCTGCCTTTCCTGTCCCATTCACCATAACCTACCCAAAGAATGTCTTACCCTACATAGTGGCAAATACTGGAAGAACAATTACAAGGCCTCTGCAGGAAACAGCTGAGTAAGAACTGTGAAGCAGTCACGAAGGGAATTCTGTTTCAGTCGATTCCTGGAAGAGCTTGGTGTGCTGGGCCTGCCTTCCCTGGGTGGAATGAAAGTCAAAATCCGCCTGTGTCAGTGGATGGGTGTTGCTATTTTAATTTTCCCTAAGCAACTCCAGTGGGTCTCATGCCAAGTCTTCTTTCTATCAAAACTCCTTTCACAGAGTGAGATCAAAGAATGGTATAAGGCTTGATTAGGCTAAGTACATGAATTATTTTCTTACTGGTCCTGATGAACTCTTAATTCCAACAAACGAATGTCAATAATAGAATTAAGGTCAATTTCAGGGCTGAGGCTGTCATTAGGTCATGTACTTATTAGCCCTGTCTTCTGCCTTCTGGCATGTAGCAGTACAATAGGGAGTTGGATTCCCCTACCAAGTGGGCAAAGGACGCACAAGAGCCCAGGCTGAAATACCGATTGGGGATACCTAGGTTACAAACCCTATGGAGTCTGCGCAAAGAAGTGATCCATGTGGGCGTTTCAGGCTAAGCGCTGCAGGCTGGATGATCTGGATTAGATATAGGAAGAGGAGCAAGGAGATGATTCTTAGTATGGACGGTTTGAGTGGGGCAGACGGACTGCAGTGAGGCCGCATCATGCAAAAGAGAAAGTGGCTGCCACTAGCTAAGTGGTCTGGGGAGCATTAGCTCCACATTTCCGAAATTTCACATCATAAAACAAATTGCAATACTGAGCTCTCTAGTCATGATCAGGATGTAGTGAGATTAAAGCTATAGTTGGTGGGCTGGTGAGCTATCTCGGTGGTCTAAGCTCCTGCTTAGGCTAGCACAGGGTTTGATCCCTAGCACCATATGCTGTGCCAGCCCCACCCTGGGTGCACTGAGCCAGCCACTGAAACCAGGTGTAGTGGTGCATGCCTGTAATCCCAGGGCTGGGGAGGCTGAGACAGGAGGATCATTATGAGTCTAAGCTGTGTAGTGAGAGCCTGTATTAAAGAAAGAAAGAATTAAAAAAACTACTGTTACCTAGTAGAGTGTTTAGCACGTGTGTGCAATTTCTTTCTTTCCCAGCTATGTTAAGTCAATAAGTCCCCCACTTAGGCTTGTGCCATTTTATCAGAAGCTCACCGTATGATTGTTCATAACCCAGTGTTGCTCCCTGGTCCTGAAGGTGAGGGATTCACAAAGGCCCAGCTCTTCCTGCTTGGGACATGGTAGTCCTGAGGCTGATGGATCTAGTTGCTACCAGTGTCCGAGGTGCAGGGTGGTGGAGACAGAGGGACAGATGTCAGGGCAAGTGGGGTTTGGTATGGTCAGAGGCAACAAAGAAGTGGAGCCTCGAGGTGCTGCTGGGTGGCTCAGGGCAGACTGCCACTCAGCGGGTAGAAGGCTGGCAGCAAGGAACCGTGCACTGACTTCAAATACAGTTAGAAATGGGTAAGCTGGGGCTCTAGCTGGAGATGCTGGCTGTAAGCGCGAGGGACAGCAAGGCAGGCGCTTTCGTCAGCACATAGCACATTGATTTTAAACAAAGACCATGTCTCCTAAATCTTGAGTTCAACACGGATAAGCTATGTTAAGCACTGTCCCTCTTGGTGTATGCTCTTCCATCCATAAAATGCAAAGAAACTTTCAGCTTCTTCAAATTTCCCAAGTTTATTGCTTTTGGCTCCAGACCCAACAGAAGAAAATACAAATCTTTAATAGAATCACAAATAGGAACATGAATACAAACTACAGGTGGGAATAGAAATATACAGAAGCACACGGTGCTTGTCTCCTTCCTCTAATTTCTGGGAGAGGACAGGTCTCACTCCATGTTTTATTTAAAGTGAATTAACAAATCAACGTTACAGTACACATGGCTAGCGTGGTCCTTGTTCTGTAAAAAGTGCTTCACAGCCTCAGGACAGCCATTTATGTTCACTGTGAGGCATGGGGGAACGTAGGGCAGGTGCTCTCACCGCTGTGTGCACAAGACAGAACCTTTTCCCGGTGGCACTGCCTCCTTCCCCTGTCCCCTTATCCTGTGCTAAAACTTAGGTCACCTTTGAAATAAAGGGCTTAGTCTGTGCTCTCAGGGTTCCTGCAGGATGCGTTGTTTGCTTCTAAAAATCAGTTGGTCAAGCAATGGGCATGACTCATCCAGATGGCTGACACTGACAACAGTTCTACAAAATGCTGCACATGGTTTCAAGGTAAATCCTGAAGGGATTTGACTAACCTTGGGAGATACAAAAATTCCATGTTTTGTTATACAGGTCTTGCTTAAACTTGCCCTTAACCACCCAGCAGAAAAGTTTAACCATGAGGCATGAAACGTAAAGCTAGGTTAGTATGCTGAGCTGTAAAAGGCTTAAATCAGTAGCTTCCATCATTGCCAGTTTTGCCAGTAACCCACTGCGACTATGGAACACTGAATTATGTATACAACTACTTTCTCTTAGCTCAATGAGAACAATTATTTGTACCAATAATGATTAGAAAAATCATCACATCTACATGCTGTTTTCTGTATATCTACTAGGAGAACAACAATATGCATTGTATCAAATACCGGAAATATGCTACCAACATGCTTTAATAATATTGTTATTATTAAATGCAATAAAAAGTAAAAAATAAAGTGATCAGTGAAAAGTGATAATCCATTCATAATTTCATATCTCATTAAATAACCCTTCCATAATGAAGGATAAATGAAAAAAATTTGCACTCTAAGGTTATTTAGGGTAGATGCCCACCGCGTACTAATGATGGACACTGAACATATTAATTTCTCCCATTCCATTTAGCAGTTCTGGGGATCAAGCTCTGGGCTTACACGTGCTAACTAACCATCTGCTCTACCACAGGACCACATCTCTAGCTCAGCACTTGGCATACTCAAAGAAAGGGGTCATTCAAAGATGGGGAGGGGAACTGAGAAGAGGTTTCAGGGAGACCCCAAGCATTTCGGGTGAGTGTTAGAAGGCAGGAAGGATTTGGGAAAGTAAGGAAGCTGGGGGCCCCTTCCTGCTAGAAGAGCATGAGCAAACCCAGAGCATAGGAGAACATCAGGCTGGTGAGTCTGGTTATTGTTAAAGTAGGTTCCCAGAGACTGATTTTAAAATACTAAAAGGAATCTAGTCCTTGACCCTGCAACAGGGCTCTAGATCAAGGTGACTCATGAGGTGAATACCATTGAATGAGGCCCCTGCTGTATTAATGAATGATAGTTCAGCTTTTATAAGACAGGGCCCCATCATACCAGGGAGGAAGAAAAGATGGGTTTAGGGTTGTAGGTCCATAGGCCTCCTCCACCCTCCCTCCCCTCCTCCTCCAAGCCCTTGGAGACCTGCTGTGATGTCACCTGAACAGAGACTGTCTTTGCAGCAGACTGGAGCTCCCCTCTTCTGGAGAAAGGCCCCACCCTGAGCTTCCCAGCCTTATGGCCACAGGCTCCGAGATCTTAATCATAACTTCACTTTTGGTACACAGCTCTGTGCCCAGGAACATGTGAACACGTAGGCCTGAAACTCTCTTTACTCATTTGATGATTTTGGAATTAATTAAATATCCCATTTTAACAAAGCTTTAGGGTGTTTTGCTCTAGAAAGCTTCTTTTCTGTTAACTAAATTGAGGCCCATAAATGAGAAATACAGTGCATAAAATCTCTGGATGTCACGCCGTAAATCTCCAGCGTGTGGCTTTGCAAATTTCCTTTAGGATAAGTGGTAGCAATAATGTCTCTGCATTTGCTCCATGTACTCCTAGGGCCTAGTTGCTGAGCCCTTTTCGGGCATGGTATTTAATTGATGAGCCCAGGGCTATACATGCGACTGTGAGGCAGCTTGGCTGTGGGCCCTCAGGGCCGCCAGTGCTCTGTCTTCCTAGCACCACCCAGGGTAGGAGCTCTCCGCTGTGGTAATGACCTTGGGAAAAGTTAGGAAAATCTGGAGGACAGCATCATCTCAGTGGGAGCAAAAATGGGTTTAGGTCCAGAACAGGGCATGAGATTCTTGGAATCTGTTTTTTTTTTCCTGCAATTTTTAGGGAATGGTCTACAGGGTGTTCAGGGTGTCACTACTAGATCAGACTCATAGTGATCCACCTGTTTACAGCCTCCCAAGAGCTGGAAGTGTGTACCACCATGCGCACTCTCAACTGCCAGCTTAGTGTGCCCCAGGGGCCCAGCTGGCACGGCAGGCACAGGGATCGAACTCCTGGTCCTGGCCCCTGCACCTACTTGCAGGTGCTTTATCTGCTCTGCTGTTTGGCCAGCCCTTCTTTGAGTCTGTAAAAGGAACTCTGATAATAAAAATACATTTAAAAAAAGAAATAAAATAAGCCGGGCGTGGTGGCTCACGCCTGTAATCCCAGCACTCAGGAGGCTGAGGCAGGAGGATTGATGCGAGTTTGAGACCAGCCTGGGCTACAAAAGTGAGCTTAGGGCCAGCCTGAACTGTATAGCGAGACCCTGTCTCAAAAAGACAAAAAAAAAAAAAAAAAAC
>PVJA010000125.1:0-70352 GCA_004027025.1 Myocastor coypus | reverse complement strand
TGATAAGCACAAGTTCCGAAAGACACGCACAGCATGATATGAAGAAGAATATGCATTAACGGTGGGTGTGTACGTATGCAGGCAGAGTGCGACATCCCACAGAAAGACACTCAGAAACTTGAGGAGAGCAACGGGGGAGGATGAAGGGAAGATTGTGTCAAGGCTTAGCTCCATCTGTTAAAAAGGGGAAAAGCAAAGCATCGAAGATAAAATGCTAATATCTAAGTGGCGAGCATATGGATGCTTATTGTATGTGCATATTATTTTTTGTATGTATATAGTATTTCATAATTTTGACAATTAAAAGTATATATATATTTGCCATTTGCACTGGTACATTTGGGAATTGGCTAGGTTGTAGGGACTGTTTATTTCTAGACTACCTTGTGCTAGGTGGTTGTCTGTTTAAATTTATTGTCTCTGTTTTTTGTGGCTTTCTCCCTCAAGGCTATGTTGACATTTCTTGGTGTTTCCTGTCAACCTATGGTTTAACTTTTATGCAGTAGCCAAAGAAGAGATGAATACAACAAAGGAATAAAAGCAGAGGTAAGGCTGGCTGGTTTATGCAAGACCCCAACATGCAAAAATATAGCTAAGAAAGGCATGGAGTCAGGTCATCTGTCATCCGGGCAACTGAAGAAGCTATCTTTAACCGCTATTTCCCACATTTTACAGTGCAAATATCTTCGATACCGAGCAGACTGTAACACAGCAGGTTTGAGTGACTCTTAAGATTCTGCATTTCTAGTGAGTCTCTCATTGCCAGCCAGGAACTGTGCGTTGAGTAGCTAAGTAGCTAAAGAAGGGAAAGGGATTTCCACGTCGTCCTTCGGGTGGCCTCAAATACCTCAAGGGCATACTGTCGAACAAGGACCTAGCTCCACAGTTTGAGAAGAGGATCCTGGAACCGTGGGTGGAGACAGAGACACCCATGCGGTTTCAGTCACTCCCGTCACATCCACTACACTGTGGTTCAGTCAGCTCGAGCCTAGAACTTGGATCCCTGCTCTGTAGTGCTGGCCTTTAATTGTTTTCCCTTTTCATCACTTTCATGTTAGAAAATAAACTCACTAGTGAGAATTTGCTGAGTTGCCAGGGTCTATGGCTTTTAAGTGACTCCTCTGTAAACACATCCGGAATTAAAATAGAAGAGCAAGAAGAAATAAAATTGTTTTTCAGTTTTTATCACAGGATTTCTCTAAACTACAAGCTCCCATAATAGAGTTTGTATATAATTTGATATTACCAAAAATCCGTTTAAACACACTAGCTTATCAGTGCACCCTGCGTACAGAAAGGCTTCCCTAACTGATTAATCTGTTCCTGCTGAAGTCACTGTTCATTTCTTTCTTGATCCTTCTGGAATTTCTGATTTTGGCAAAACCTCTTCCTTAAGCTTCAATTTCTGTCACCTAAAAAGGGTGTTGGGCTCACTGTCTCTAAGGTCTTTTCAGTTTTAATAGTTTTGGAGTCTAAAGTTTTCTTCTTTGTATAACTTAAATATGATTTTCTGGTACTCCTCTCTCTAGCTGTCATTTTTCTTTTTACATGGTTCACAGCTTTTCTGCCCAGAAAAGTGATAAGCGAACAGAAGGACTATTGATATAGTGGTTACTTTATATTCAGAAAAGAGGGTCAAGGTGCTATTTAAAACCCAGCAACAGAATGACTTTTTCTTTGATTTTCAAAGGCTTTTAAGTCTCAGCTCTCCCCACAAAGAAATAAATTAATTAATTGCCTCATGTCTTTCTTGACTTAAAAAAAAGAATACACTGGGTGGGCTTATCAGAAAATCTAATCAAGTTAATTGTGGCTTTCCCTTCCTGCCTTATGGCCAGAAATCTTAACTGGACAGATACAGTCCTTTAGTGTTGTGTGCTGGGTACTTCTGTCTAGCCGCTGCCTCCTCTGGAGACAGAGCTGGCCTGAGCCCAGTCTTGATAATAAAACCACCAGTAGCCCGGGGGCTATCAAGGCTCTCTCTTGACTTGGATTCTAGACTAGAACCAGGGATCAGTGGGTCAGAATGGGATATCCTCACGGACTACAGGTCATTCTGTTACTCAGAATTCTGAAACTCACTTGGTTTCACAAAGTGAAGGGAGTGGTCAGTGAGATTTTTTTTGACTTTTTTTTTTAATTCTTAAGGCCTCTAGGACTCTGTGTGTGAAAGTAAACTTGGAACATAGGCGTAAATGCATTTCTTTGAGGTAAAAGGGACTAAGAAAGATGTCTATGCCTACCGAATCAGGGTGAACTAGTAAGGAAGTGGAAGTCAAAACTAAGAGAGAAGCATGGTAACACACTGGAGAGGTAGCCTGTTGCCTAACACTTTCAGAGGGCATCAACCTTATGGTGCTCAGTGGCCAGCTGCGTCATGCAGTTTATGGGTGCTTTGGACAGGCATGAGCATTGTTTTTGTTACAAAATGAAGTACGAGTGTCTTCTGTTACAGCTGATGAGAAAGCAGGAGAGATGGCGGAAAAGAATGGAAAGCAAAGCAAAAACTATCAGTAAAAACAAAACAAATAAAAGCAAAAGACTGGAGGCCCAGATAAGACAGGTTCTGAGAGCGAGCCTTAGGGAACATAGTCCTTTAGAGTTCCATGATAACTTCACAGATTGTTCAAATCTGTTGGAAGAAGCTCCTCAGGAGAGTTTTAAGTTGTACATGGAAGGGTACTGAAGGGGAAGAAAGGGACAGAAGGGCATCGATGGCAGCTTCCTTTGACTGAGAGGGATTTGTCCCTCTAGTCTTTTACTAGGCTAGGCCTACATAGTTTTTGGCTAATTGAAACAAAGGAGAAAAATCTATCCCAAAATAAGAAACTCAAAAGGTTTGAACTTGAAAAAGTAGTACACTTTTGCACTTAGAGAAGAGAAACAGTGGAGCAAAGCGTAGGCTGTAGGCACCAACAAATTATAGGACTAAACGTGTTGCTACAACATGAGGTAACTCCTAGCTCAGGGCTTGTAAACCAAGTCTTTATACTAGCATCATGCTATAAGTCTCAAAAGTCACCACATTTAATGTCCCATCAAAGCAACTGAAGAATCTCTTGGATTGGTCACAATGTTTTTCTTTAAACTCTCTAGCTGATGCTACAAAGAATGTTTGTCCAGGCTTCAGACCCATTCTTCCTAAAAAAGGTAGGTCCATACATCTGTAAGTGGCAGCACCGCTTGGGAGAACCTAATCTTGAGTCCTCACTGGAAGATCTACTGAATGGGAATCTGCTTTTCATTCCCGATTTTCAAGGGATTGAGACAACTGATCCCCAAATGATATTTTAACTTAATTTAATATCATTTGTTAATTCATTAGGACATGTCTGTACTACATAATGTTTATATTCATCCTGGGGTGTTTGTGTATCTACAAAACATTTTGATTGTGAAACATAGAGAAATAGCAAAAATAATTTAATTAACACCCATGTATCCAATCTGGCTTTATCAGCTCATGCTTTTACTATTTTGCATTAGTTCAAGCCCATCTGTACATTCTTCCTGGGTCCTATGGTTTTGCTTTCTTCAGAGATATGGTAATTATTCTGACTTGAGGCACACTTTTATATCACGATTACACAGGCAGGTTTTAGCTAGACTGATTTTATCTAATTACTTCTTACATTCTCGGGCTAATCCTGAGATGTCATTTTATAACATTTATAACATTTTATTTGTCTGTCTGTGTGTCTGTCTATCTATCTATCTATCTATCTATCTATCTATCTATCTATCTACCTATCTATTGAATACAGGATCTCACTACACAGTTCAGACTCATAGTGATCCTCCTGTCTCAGCCTCCCAGAGCAGGGATTACAGGTGTGTCTTACTATGCCTGGTTTCAGGGTCAGCACAGTGTGCCCAGGCTTCCAGATCCAGCATGGCTTGCAGTACCAAGGGGCTTGCTAGGCAGGTGCATATACCACTGAGCTGTCTCCTCAGGCCCATATATACATAAATATACATATATTCATATTAGCAAACACAATGAAACACTAACAACAAAATTCATATGTTAATACATTGTTGAATTTGTGGCTAGAATTTGACTTGGGACCTACAGTGTTAAATGAATTGGTGTTCCTTTGTTGACAGTTTTTAGTAATAGGAGTATGCTGGCCACTTAAATGAGTTGGCCCATCAAATCAACTGAGTAAGAATATCTGGGAATGGATGCATTTTTTTTTTTTTTTTTTTTTTTTTTTTTTTTTTTTTTTTTTTTTTTTTTGTAACTCCTTAGCTAACACTAAAAAGAATGGATGACTTGAGCATCAGTTGGCAATTCTGGCTCTTCTTTCCCCTTTCTTTTCCTGTTCTCTGAAATTGTAATGTATCAGGGATGTAGTTCAGCTGTATGTCACCTGCCTGGCAAGTATGAGGACCTGTATTAGATTCCTGATACGGAAAAAACAAAAAAGAGGGAAATAACTTGTAAAGTTTCTTAGCAAGGGTTAAGAAAGGTTCCACATAAAAGCATCTGGGTCATGTGTCTTTTGTGGGGTGATAGTGGGGATGGATTAATGATTCTTTTCATTAATAGTTATCAGTTTAAGCTGGGCGTGGTGGCACACGCCTGTAATCCCAGCACTCAGGAGGCTGAGGCAGGAGGATTGGTTCGAGTTCGAGACCAGCCTGAGCTACCAAAGTGAGCTCAAGGCCAGCCTGAACTGCATAGCAAGACCCTGTCTCAAAAAGACAAAAAAAAAAAAAAAAAAAAAAAAAAAAAAAAAAAAAAAAAAAAAAAAAAAAAAAAAAAGTTATCAGTTTATTCACTTCCTATTGCTTCTTGAGTGACAGTTGGAAATTTGTCTGTTTTAAAAAAATGTTTCATATAATTTTCAAAGTTGTTGACATAAAATCATTGAATTCATTCATTAAAACATTTTTCTGGCATTTATACTTATTGCCTGATTTCACCTTCTCTCTTTTGTTTCTGTTAGATTTTTCCAGAGAACTATGTTTTAGGCTGGCCTTTATGTTTTCCTTTTACTTAAGATCTTTTTAAAGTTGTAGCTCATTATGTTGAATCTCAAAAGTTAAAATATGTATATAAGACAATAAATTTAATCTCTTCCTCTTCATAATTTTTCATTAGTGTTTTTATTGACTTTCAGTTCTAAATATCTAGCAATTTCCATTGAAATTGTTTTTTTAAATGCATTAGTTATTTAGAAGAGAATTTCAATGCTTCCAAACATATGTTGCTATTGTTTTTAATTGACTTTTATTACTATTATACTTTCAGTTTAATTGCACTGTGGCCAAAGAACAAGATTACTGAGACACCAGCCCCATGAACTATGATGTCTTTTGATAAAAATGTGACCAATTTTTATAATTGTTCAACATGTCTGTAGGTCTACTGGGTTCACTATAGTATGCTGCATTTTAATTTTGTCATTTAAATCTTCTGTAACCTTATTACTTATTTTTCTGTTTGGTCTCTAAATGTCTAAGGTGACCTTATCAGTAACTTTTTTTTTTTAACTTTTATTTTACACATAGCATGTTCTTTAAGTCCACAAAAGGTTGCTCTCCATACATCTTCCTGGATTCTTCACCTACTATTTGGTTGTCTCTTGTTCTTCTCATTTTTTGTATCAGGACTCAAACTCAGGATCTTGAACTTGCCAGGTAGGCATCGAATTACATTTCCAGACCTGTTGTTTCTTTTCTTTTCTTTTTAAAAGTTTATTACATTTAATGAGAAATAACAATGAGGTGGTTTCAAAACACATTAGTAGTACAGCCACAAAAATTAATACAATGTATGTTGTTGTTTTCACAGTAGTTGCTCAGAGTACAAGATGCAGCCATAACTTTTCTAAACACTAGTGATACAAATATTTCTTCTCATTGAACTAAGAGAAAGTAGTTGTATGTATAGTCCAATATTCCATAATAGTATCGGCAAAACTGGCAATGTCAGAAGCTGTTGACTTGAGCCTTTTACAGTTCAGCATACTAATCTGGCTTTACTTTCATGCCTCATGGTTAGACTTTTCAGCTGGATGGTTAAGGCTAAGTTAAAGCAAGACCTATGTAACAAAAAAATCTAACTTCTGGATCTCACAAGGCCAGTCAAATATCTGCAGGATTTACCTTGAAAACATGTATAGTGTTTTGTAGAATTTTTGTCAGTATAAGCCATCTGGATGAGTCACAGCCATTGCTTGACCAGTTTGCTCTCTGTGCAAGCCTGAGAGAATACTTTCTCTCTAAGTGACTCTCCTTAGGCACACTATACATCATCAACGCCTTTCTTCTGTGGTCTCATAATGTCCTTGAACAGAAAATTTGGGACACCACTGAGTTATAGGATGTTACAGCACAGGTTCTCTTATGTCCTGAGTCCTCACTCATCTTGAAGGGCTAGGGCCAAAATATTGGCTATCCTTGTAACCCTTCTTTTTCTCTATTTTTTTTTTTTTTGATCTGCAAACTTAAGTTGTTAACCTTACAGAAGAGAAGCTTAGGGATACTATTATACTATAACATAAGTACTTGAGCTTAACATCAGTATTTTTCTGAATATCAAATGCCTTAGATTTAACATGCAATTGGTTCCAAAGTTAATCCTGAGGGGAGCTGACCTTGGAAGATACAAAAGATGAACGTTTTGCTATACAAGTCTTGCTTTAACTTGCCCTTGGTCACCCAGCAGAAAAGCTTAATTATGAGGCATAAAATGAAGAGCTAGATTAGTATGATGACCTGTAAGAGGCTTAAATCAACAGCCTTCAACATTGCCAATTTCGCCAGTAACGCAATGCAAATAAGGAACATTGGACTATGTATACAACTACTTCCTACCAGCTCAAAGAGAAGACTTTTTTTCCTTACTAATATCGATCAAAAAATTTATCATGTCTATACCCCGTGCTATATATAACTATTATAAGGACAACAATATGCAATGTGTCAATTATTGCAAATGTACTACTAATGTGTTTTGAATCTATCATATTGTTATTTCTTTCCTTTTTTTTTTTTTTTTTTTTTGAGAAAGGGTCTCACTATGCAGTTCAGACTGGCCTTCAGTTCACTTTGGTAGTCCAGGCTGGTCTCAAACTCTCACCGATCCTCCTGCCTCAGCCTCCCAAGTGCTGGGATTGCAGGTGTGCACCACCACGCCTGGCTCTGTTATTTCTTATTAAAAGTAACAAATAAAAAAACATGGAAGTGGTATTTTCTATCAACCATTGGTATTCTAAGAAATCACTATAGAATATGATAAAAAACAGTTGCACATTTTTACACAGAAATTTAGAAATATAACTGTATACAAAATTGTAGCAGGTTAATCCTATTTTCCTTATCTCTTACTCTCTTTCATTACCCTTTTTATTTTTTTAAAACAAGCATTTACTTGAGAGAGAGTATAGCAATAGTGAAATGACATAAGAAGCAGCACATATCCAAAAGACCAGAATGACAGGCATTCTAAGCATGGTTTTAGTATTCATGTTGCTATTGTCAGTGTCAAAAATCTGTTGGAGATTCCTAGGACCATTGTCTAATTGATCCTGTGTATATAAGTACATGGTTTTGCCCCTGTCATGTTTCCTAACTTTTATGCTTGCTGTCTTTTCATTGTTTAATCTTTAAGTTCTTCATTTCTATTTAGTTCTCTTATGTCTTTCCATTTTTATTTCTTCTTTTGAGTTTTTACATTAGGGAGACCATACAATATTTACACATGTAGGTCTGGTTTATTTCACTTATGAATATATCTTAAGACACATCCACTTATATATGAGGACTTCAAGTTTATTATTCTTGATAGCTGAATAATATTCCATTGTATAAAAAAACCATATCTTTTTCAACCATTCTTCAGATGATGGCCATTTTTTGTTTCCAAGATTTGACTATCACAAATTGTGCTGCTATAAACATAGGTGCACAGATATCACTATGAAAGATGTTTCCAGCTCTTCTGGGAAAGTTCCTGGTAAGGGATAACTGGGCTGAATAGGATTTCCAGTCCTAGTTTTTTAAGGAGCCTCCATGCTCCTTAATGGTTGCACTAGTCTGCATTCCCACCAGCAAGGTAGAAGTGTTCCTTTTCCCCACAGCTCCTCCAGCATTTTTTTGTTGTTGTTGGTTGATTTCTTTATGATAGCCATTCTTTCTGGCATAAGATGGTATGTAAGTGTTGTTTTAATTTGCATTTCATGGATGGCTAGTGATGTGGAGCTTTTCTTCATGTATTTGTAAGCTTGTAGTATTTCTTCCTCTGAGAAGTGTGTGTTCATTTTGGATGCCCATTTCTAGATTGGGTCTTGAAATGTGGGACACTTTTTAAAAAAATTCTTTATAAATTATAGATAGAAGACTTTTGTCTGAATACTTATTAGTTATTTTATTTTATTTTTTTTTGAAATGTGTGGATCATCTTTTCACTCTGTTGGTAATTTCTTTTGATATGCAAAAACTTCTTAGCAAGAGGAGGTCCCAGTTGTCGATTCTTTCAAGTGTTACACGTACATTTTTATTTTTTCCTTGAACTCTTTGCCTACCCTGGTGTCTTCAAGACTTTCTCCTACTTTCTCTTCTAGGAGATTTAGTGTTTCTGATTTAATGTTTAGATCTTTAATCCATTTTACCTTTAGTTTAGTGCATGGCGATGGACCTGGGTCAAGTTTTAGTTTGTGGCAGGTAGATATTTTTAGTTTTTGGCATGTAGAGACCTGTTGTTTCTTATTCTTGAGAGTTTCTGGTGCTAAATTCTTTTTAAATTGATAATAATTTCTTTTGGTCCATGACAAATCTTTTTCCACCTTATTTTTAATCTTTCTAGGTGGTTTTAAGTATGTTTCTATTAAGAAATAGACTGTTTTTTTCCCCCCTTTCAGTATGGCAATCCATTCTTAAAGTAAGTAAATGCGGGCCCAGCGGGATGGCTCAGTGGTCTAAAGCGCCTGCTTGGGAAAGCTTGGGCGGCTTCAGGGACCACGGTTTGATCCCCGGCACTACATGCTGCGCCAGCCCTGCCATCGGGGTGGTCTGAGCCGGCCATAAAAATGAGTCAATAAACAAACAAAGGTTCTGAAACAAGAAAAAAAATAAATAAAAATTTTTTAAAAAAGTAAGTAAATGCAGTCAATTTGTCCTTTGTGATTACCAACACATCTGACTTAATTCTACCAATTGTCATTCTCAATTTTGAAATATTGTCTCTTTTTAAGTTTTTCTGTTTGTGTCTGTTAAATATATGTTTTCCATATTACCTTTGTCTTCTTCTAATTTTGGAAGATACAGATTACCTTCATATTTGTTGAAACAGCCTTAAGTATTTATATGTATACTTAACTGTAATTAATTATGTAGAAAAATTAATTTTTTAAAAATAATTCTTCCTCTGAAAGCAAGAAATTCAATGACTTTAAGCAGTCACTAATACCAGCTCTACTTTGCTTCCTTTTGTTTTCTAGAGTTTTCATTACCTTTTAAAAGATATACCAAATTTTTTCTTTCTTTCTTTCTTTCTTTCTTTCTTTCTTTCTTTCTTTCTTTCTTTCTTTCTTTCTTTCTCGTATTTTTTTTTCTTTTTGAGACAGGGTCTCACTAGCAGCTCAGGCTGGCCTTGAGCTCACTTGTGTAGTGCAGGCTGGTCTCGAACTTGCACTGATCTTCCTGCCTCAGCCTCCCAAGTGCTGGGATTACAGGCATGAGCCACCACGCCTGGCTCTTTCTTGTATTTTAGGAATGGGTTTATAGGATGTTCAGGGTCTTACTATTAGAATGGACTTGTAGTGATCCACCTGTTTACAGCCTCCCAAGAGCCGGGATTACAGGCTTATGCCACCATGCTCATTCCCAACTGCTGTCTCAGTGCACTCCAGGAGCAGGGCCAGCATGGCAGGCCTGGGGATCTAATCCCTGGCCCTGCCCCTGCTTGAAAGCACTTTAAACCTCTGAGCTATTTGGCTGGCTCTCTAAATTATTTCTTGCAATCAATGATAATTGGAAATTTACTAGCATCTTTTATTGATTTTTGTGCTATTGCTTCTTGTGTTACTTGTATTTTGTATACTTCCTTCTAGATTTAGTGTTCTTGAAGGAATATGTCCTCTAATATTTTTATGAGATACATGGATTATAAATTCATCTAAAAATTGATTGTAAACCTTAAAAGTCTGAAAATATCTTTATTTTTACTTTTTTTTCTTAATGACACTTTAGATGATAAAATTTTAGGTCATCAATTTCTTTCCTTAACACTTGGAATACATTACACTACTGTCTTCTAGTTTTGTTTGATTTATTTATTTATTTATTTATTTATTTATTTATTTATTGTGGTACTGGGGATTAAACTCAGGACCTTATGCTTGCCAGGCAAGCACTTATTCTACCAAGCTATCTCCCTGACCTTCTTCTACTATTTTTGTTGCAAGGACAAATTGGATATTATTCCAATGATAGCTAATCTGTACTGAAAAATTTCTACTCTCTTTTAAAATTTTTTTCTTTACCCTCTTTTATAATCTGAAATTTGACTATGATTCATCTTGGAATAGATCTGTCTTAATGCATCTGCAAACTTGAACTTTTTAAAAAAAATATAGATTTGTTATAGGGCCTCATTATGCAGCTCAGACTCATAGCGAGCCTCCTGTCGCAGCCTCCTCAACAATTGGAGTACAGGCACACACAACTACACCTGGTCTTGGTGGTCAGCTCAGTGTGTCTGGGGAAGAGCCGGCATAGCATGTGGTGCCAGGAATCCAACCTGGGTCCTTGTGCTTGGCTAGACTGGCACTTAGACCATTGAGCTATCTCTGCAGCCCATGGCTTGAACTTTTTATCTAAATAATTCTGCTTTTCTTCAGCATTAGAAAATTCTCAGTTATTTTCCTGATACTGACTTTTCTGTCTCCCCATGCTCTTCTGTTGCTCTATTAGGCCACATAAGAAGCCTATCTTTTATGATTCTAAACCACTTTTCAAAATTTTAAAACTCTGTGTCTCACAGGCAAGTTCTTGAGTGTAACCATCTGACTCACTAATTTTCTGCTTCAACTAAGACAATTCCAGAACTCACTCCTCTATTCAGCTGTTAAATTTTATTATAACATTTTTGCTCCGAATAAGCCCTCTTTGTTTATTTGATTAAACAAACATAAAATAAGGTATGCAGGTACAATTTTATTTTTTTAATTTAATTTTTAATGTACGTGGTCTATAGTGTCTCACTACACAGATTGGACTAGGAGAGATCCTTCCTGTTTTTCAGCCTCCCAAACACTGGCTGGGATTACAGGCACACACCATCAAGCCCAGTTTCATTTGCCTTTTCAGCATGCCCCAGGGGCGAGACCAGCACAGCAGGCTGGGGATCGAACACCAGTCCCTGCATCTGCCTAAAGAGGTGCTTTAATCCACTGAGCTTTCTGGCCTTAGACAATTTTAAACACCAAAGAGATACTAACTCTGTTTGAAGGCTGTAGTAGCTGACATATCTCCTTGCTACCTTCTCTGGCCCTCTCTGCAGACCACAGCCATGTGTGCAGAAGCTTCTTAGCACTGTTTTTGCATACTTCTCATTTGTTCTTCACCTGCTTATTGCCTGTTAGGTCTGCGACAAAAGCTGAGAGAGAGAAAAAATATGCGTAGATATAATCTGAACCAACACTCTTTTCGGCCTAAGATTTTTTGGAAATCTTTATTTCACCATCTGTCCACTGAAACGATAGGATGTGCACTACCAGGGCAATGACAGTGTAAAAAGTCAGCTGGCATCCACATGGGATTGCAGCTTAGTTCTCGAGCTAGTGGGGGTTAGGGGCATGGTATTCGGGGGCATACATTGCTTCTATCAGTTTGGGTTGAACAAATAACAAAAATGAGATGCTTAACTTATTAATCATCCTAACATCTGCAACACGCCTTTTTGTTACAACAATACTTTCAAGTGTGTGCAATATCTAGAATTGGCTCTTCTTTTACATCTACTTGTTCTCATTTTATTTCAGCCTGCTTTTGTTGAATAACTTCTGGAACTTTTTTTTTTGTCTTTTTGAGACGGGGTCTCACTATGCAGTTCAGGGTGGCCTTGAGCTCACTTTTGTGGCCCAGGCTGGTCTCGAACTTGCACCAGTCCTCCTGCCTCAGCCTCCCAAGTGCTGGGATTACAACTTCTGGAACTTTTTAAACAAAAATATTCCTTCAAGTATCTACTGAGAATATCTTGAGCCTACTTTTTTGAGGGAATCAGCGTTAGGATTTGAATCTGGAGCCTTGATCCATATTAAGCAGGTGCTTATCCCCACGCCCAGTGTTTTCTTAAGGCCTATTCAGATGAGTGGAAATATTTCTTTAATCTGAGGAAGATGCATAACCCATTGATTGAATTTGCTTTTTCTTCTTGGCCGGTTTCTACAGTTTAGAGTCCTGCGCTTGGAGGCTAGGTTCCCTCCGACTGGCAGCATCTGCTCATGCGTCCCACCTTCCCAGCAGGCTCCTCTGCAGCTGTGTGTCATGCTTCTGCTAGTTCATTTCTGGAGGCCACCACCAGATGCAATCCTGGAGCAATTCGATTCAGTTATGGGTCACAACACACTGTCTCTAGGATTCTAGCTTGTTGCAAAATCATAGTGTTAGTGGCATTTTTAAGGGTTCCTTCTGTGCTTGTGGGAGCTTAGTCTACATGAACTCTGACTATAAGCGCTCAACCTGACCAGGCCTTCTGTCTTGGTTGGTCAGCTTCAGAACTATTTACCACCCAAAGGCCAAACGTCTGTCTCTATGCACTGCTTCCTCCATAAGACTCCAGCAGGGCTACAGCTTGAACTGCTCACTCCTTTCCATTTTTGTTCTGCGTCTGAGAGACAAAGACATGCTACGCATATATTGTTGAGCTCAGCTGTGTCATTTACATAGCATCTGTCATTGTAATACAGTTAGAGCAGGGTAACATCGAATACACACCATTTTGTTGGTCTCAATTCACAGACAATGGGCCTGGCATGGTCATCAGGTCAATAATAGAAAATTTTGTTTTATTGCAAGATAAAGGGTCAAAATATTATGCATTACATTCTACCCTTTTAGAATATTAGTAACACAGGGACAGAGACCATGGCAAGTCTACCATTCCACACATCTGCATGACCTAGGAGACTGTCAGGCATGAAGCAAACGCTCCATAAATGCCACAGAGAAAATGACACGAATCTCTCTGGGCATTTTTTTGGAACTCTCTGATACCATTCTCAGATTTAAATTTGAACATCTACCACCTGGGTCATAACTTCAATGTTGTAGTACAGTCAGCACATTTTTAAGATCAATGATGTCTTGAAGCCAGCCCACTAACTGCATGAGTCAGAGCTGCTTAAGAGAGATATGGGTATGCCCTGCTGTTTTCACGAAGGCAGAACAAGGCAAAACATTCACTGATAAATATACTAAGAGTACATTAAAAACAATAAGCAAATACCTTATTGTTTATGCAGTGAATTTTGTACTTCTCTTTTAATAGTATTTATGAGGAATAATTTACTGATATTATTGTTACTCCAAATTATATAACAAAGAAAATTAAAAGCACTACAGAGAAGGAAATAATGAATAGTAGCATTTAATTACAACCAATGTGGGCACAATCAATGGCTGTCTCATACAATAGTGAGCTTAATGTAATTTTCATTTAGTAGGAAAAAATTAAGCTTAAATCAACCGCCTATAGAATGAAAGGATGGCAATTTCAAAAATGTAAGTTTTTCTAAAGTGGAGTCCTAAGAGAATAATAATGATAAAAGCAATGTCAACTAACTGACCTAGAGAATATTCCTTTTCTAGTAGAGTTAGAAGGAAAAGTTCCATCGAGTAAGCAGGATCATGAATTCTGAGTTTCTAGAAAGTAGAATTAATTAAAAAGTAATATTTTCCCTGTCCAAACTTTAGAGTCATCCAAAAGTAGGCAAAAGTTGAATTTCTATGTATTTCCAGTTCAGAATTATGGCCCAAAGGAGTTGATGTAAACAGATTACCATGTGAGGGACTTGGACGGGGGCTTACTACAAGATATGGACTGTGTAAGGGGGAACAACTGGGATGGGAGGGGAGAGAAAGACGAGAGGTCTCTGTACTCCCAAGCAGCTGTCTATGTTTATGCCACTGAGGATATGGCATGCAGTTTAATAATGAAGTGAGACTATTTTCCAAGACCCTGTCCGAGATTTTAGGAAAAGTAGCTCTGCCTGATTAATATTATGACCCTTCTGATGTAAGGAAGAACCCTATATGAACTGGCTAGTCCACAAAATGTGAAAAGAGAGATGATGTGGTATAGAGGGAAGTCCTGAATCTATAGCTGAACAGGCACAGTTTAGCAGCTCTGTGACTCTGGGCAGTTATTTAGTTAAGGCTTAGATTCTTTGTGTGTGTGTGTGTGTGTGTGTGTACAAGGTCTTACTATGCAGATCACACTTACAGTGATTCTCCTGCCTTCCTAGTGCTGGGATTACAGGAATGCACCACCATGCCTGGACTCCATTGCAGGTTCACAGCACCCAGGAGCTGGGCCGGCACAGTATGTGGTGCCTGGGATTGAACCTTGGGCCCTGAGCTTACTTAAGCAAGCACTTAGTCTGCTGAGCTATATCACTGGCCCTTCGATTCTTAATCTGAAAAATGGAGTTCATGCCAAGCTCACATGAGTTTTATGAAATTTTTAAAAAAATTTTTGTTTGTTTGTTTTTATTTACTTATTTTTATGGCCGGCTCAGCTTCAGGGCTAGCACAGGATGTGGTGCCCGGGATCAAACCATGGTCCCTGAAGCAGCCTGCAGGCGCTTTAGACCACTGAGCCATCCTGCCGGGCCCTCACATGAGTTTTAGGTAACTCAGTGGTTGAGTGTTAAGGTCTATGGTGTATGAGTTACTAGGTAAACATCGTTTCACTTCATTTCTTGTGCATTTACTGACCTAAAGGTCATTTTATTAAGACAGAATCATGATTATAGATGTCTCCTATAACCTCCTTGAAGGCTGCATGCAAACCTATGATAGTTTCTGGAACTTGTCTACATTCAAAGACAGAGAGGCTCAGTGTGGTGGGAGCTTTTTCATCTCTGTTTGCTCACTCTTTGCGGGTATGTTTCCTCTTTCTGTTGGGCTCTTTCATAATAGTACTACCTACATGCTCATACATACGGACATACGCTAGTGTCTCTCCACATTCTGAACTTGGTAGCAGCAGGGATTGTCTCATACATAGCACTACCTAACTGTAACACTGAACTCTGGACAAAGTGGATGCTACTAATATGTTCCTATGTGAATGATTAAATTATTTGGCTCCTCTTAGTTTGGTCAGTGACTTAGTTACTTTTTACTCATTGCTGGGACAAATACCAGACACTCAAGATGAAGGAAGGAAAGGTTTATTTGGCTCACAGTTCGTGGAGGTTTCAGTCCATATTCGGCTGGCCCAAGGCTGAGTGGAACAGAGCAGAGAGCATCCAGTTTATGGTGGCAGAACAGCAACAAAATGGTGGCAGAGGCAGCCAACCAAACAGGGCAGCAGAGAGCAACAGCTCTAGTCTATCTCTCTGTCTCCCTTTATATTACATTCAGGCTCTCCACCTCAGCCTCCGCCTTAGGCTACACCCATAATCCCAGAAGTACTGAGACCCATAATCCCATCAGTACTAAAAACCGTAATCCTAGGGATCATGGATCAAGTTTCAAACTGTAGAAGTGCCCACCCCCTGACTCATGAGGCTTTTGGGGGACAATTAGACATAAACCATAACAGTCAGCCACCTTTGGGGCAACTAAAAAGATCCTGCTGTTTACTTCTTCATAATTAATCTCTGTGGTCTACCTGGTGCCCACTCCCTGTTACATAAGCTGTGTTTCATCATGCTGTTGCATTTAGTAGAATGCTGGGGTCATCCCCTAGTCTCTCAGATGGGGACTCCAGCACTGATGACTCACCAGCTCTCTAAAAGTCTAATTAATCACAGCAGCACTGGAGCAGAACAGCACTGGTGCACTGTATGCCAAGTAGTTCCTCTGGCATGACTGATAATATCAAAGACACAGACTTGGCTCGGGCCAAGCAATATTGATGAGAATCCAGGTAGCCTTCATGATCATATTTCACCAATTGCACTGAGATTGGTTGAAAAAGCAAACGATGGAAAAATGATATCTGCCATTTTTCTTAATGATTTACTCATGATCTATTTCTATGCCTCTTCATAATGATGATCTATGGGGAGAACTTATAGTTGCTTGGTTCTGATTGAGTTCCATTGTGTTCAAAGAGGAAAGAAGGGTGGTGGAGGTAAGCATCCCAGGTAGGTTTAACAGAATGTGAAGTTAGTTCAGCTGTTCTGATCACAGACTGGTTTTCTTCCATCTGGGAAGACTGTTGTCTTTGATTAAGCTACTAACTTTGGCTTCGTAGAGTGAAGAAAGGAATCTTAATAGCCAAGTCAGCCCAAGAGTGCTGCTTAATGGGGATTTGGGAAGACAGTAAAAGGACGAAAAGTCTGCCAAATGAGAACCCTAAACTGACCAACATCCGGGTTTTTAAAAAGCCTAGAATTGGAGATGGAAATTTTAACTAGAACAGAACTATGCAAATGAACAAAGAAAATGAAGAGATTGAAATTATGCATTTAGATGTTCACATCTCATGTTAACATGAGCATTTTTTAAAAATAAGCTTTGTATCTTAGTTTTCTCCTTACATTAAGTAAGTCTTTAATAGTTGTTGAGTTCAAAATTCTACAAGTTATAAACTCTTTTGAACATGTTACATTAACCTGATCTTTGGTGCTATGCAAAATAGCAAAGCATGATGAATATGCTCTCTAGGGCATGACAAGGTGCATCAGAATGAACTTCGGGAGGATAGGTGTAAGATAAGCAAAACTTACACCTTAGGCACTCATTCTAGGATGGATTGCTGTGCCCTGGTACTGAGCACAGAAAATACCCAGGATTTCTATCTCAATGACACAGCAATCGACAGCTACTAATACAGGTTTCTCAAGAGAAAGCAGTTTCCAGAAAAGACAAACATGTCAACAGGAAAACCAATGTCAGGTGATGCTCATAGATGGAGCAAGGTGGGAATCTCGTAGGGAATAGAGACCTAGCTGTTGTACTGCATCCTGGCTATGTCTTAAAACCTTGAGTACATCAGCAGGCTCTTGTCTAACAGAGAGTAGGACATACATAAAGGAAAGGACAGGTATTTTCCCTGGGGATAAGGGAAACAGAGTTGAGAGTCTGGCAGCCAGCAAGTATACCTTGATGTCATTTAAGTGCTTTTTAAATTGACCCTGCCAAGTCAGAATTAAAGTTAGACATGGCAGTGGTGGAGGCTGAGATCGCAGACAGTAGGGTTGCAGGCAGAGAAAGAGCCGAAGCCTTGTGTAGCTAGTCTAGAGGAATGAGATAGTGTGTCCGTATGTGGCTCTGAATCATTTGGTAGCATTCCAATGATTTCACAGTTTTCATGTGGCAGGACAGTGTGGGAAAGCAGAACATTTAAATACTTATTATGCACTCAGGCTAGTGCTTCTCAGAGTGGCGTCCCCGGATGAGCAGCATCAACAGCCCTGGGAGCTTGTGAGAGATGCAGACGTTCAGCCTTTGCCACAGACCTGCTGAATTGGGAACTTGGGAGGGTGGTGGTGACGGGGTTGGGGAAGCAGAAGTTTGTTCTAGCAAACCCTCTAGGTGATCCCAGAACGTGTTCATGTTCAAGAAACGCCGAAGTATGCAACATCTAAGTCAGGTGTTCTGTGTTTTTGTGTAAATCACAAACCTGTTTGACAGTCTAGTGACATGTACAGGCTCCCCACGCTTAGAATAATGTTTGTAAGTACACAGAACCACATGGGAGAGAAGGTAATTATACTGAAATATTATCTGAAATTATATGGAAATATAGTTATAAAAATTATGGTACACACACAGACACACACACACACACACACACACACACACACACACACATATATATATATATATATATATATATATATATATATATGCTTCTTTATGAGTACATTCAATAGAAGTATCTCATGGTAGATACAATAACATCCATAATTTTGAAATAAGGATGGGCTTAAGCAGTATTTCAAGGTGTCAGTAACAACTGTCAGGTGATTTTCATTACTGACAAAACTGCACAGACTACAACTGAAATAGATTTAGTCCCTATGTTCACAACTGAAGAGATGCTAATTTTTAGCTAGAATAGTAAAAAAAAAAAAAAGAAGATATAATATTTTCCACCCAAGTCTATGTGCTCCTGAATCCTACCTAGGGCTGTCTGAAGATCCATAGACCCATGGTTAAGATGTCTTCTATAAATACTTTATACCCATCATCTTCCTTTATTCTTAAGTAAACTTATTCTTTTTTAAATTATAATTTTCTTTTATTTTGAAGAGTAAAAACAGGAGCAAGAAAAAAGCAAAGACAGAAACAGGGTAACATGTAACAATAGGTAATCTTACTCTCAAAATGCTCCCATTTTAGCCGGGCGTGGTGGCTCACGCCTGTAATCCCAGCACTTGGGAGGCTGAGGCAGGAGGATCGTTGTGAGTTCGAGACCAGCCTGGGCTACAAAAGTGAGCTCAAAGCCAGCCTGAGCTGCACAGTGAGACCCTGTCTCAAAAAGACAAAAAAAATGCTCCCATTTTATGGATGAGCAAACTAAGACTTAGAGAGTTGAAGAAGCATATCCAGTGATGCAGCTAGGATAGAGAACAGGTTCAGAGCCCTTGTAGAATTAGGTTTTCCTGTCTGACCCATTAGTGTTTCCTCAGTGCCTAGTACAGACTTTGGCCCATAGTATGTGCTCAATAAATACTGGCTGGACAGCTAAATGAGTGAACTGAGTTGAACTGGGTGTCTCCCTCCAGAGCCCATGCCCTTTCCTCTCCCTGTCTACTCAGTTTTGCTAATGAAAGCAGACATTATCCTGTATTCAGCCAGCATGCAGGGAAAGTTCCTCAGGTCCCTCAGCCGCTAGAACCAACAGCTGAGCTTTGATTTAAAATTGATGTTGAATACACATATCATGAGCAATATTATTCCATCAAAACTGGAGAACAATTCAGCAAATTGAGGAGAACAGCGGCTCAGCAAGGAGCTCGAGTCCCTCTGGCTTCTCCTGGAAGCAGCTGACCTTGTTTATGAGACAGGTTGTTTCTTTCCCTCAACATGTGTCTTTATTTAACTGACAAATTAGTTAGTGCCAGCAGGAGAGGAGAGAAGGTGGTGACTAACAGAGGGGGTGCAGAGAACCTGAGAGAAAGACAGACAAGATGAGAAACACGCAGAGCTTTGCCTCTTCTGAGCAAGCCAGATTTGTCTCAGGAGACGTTCAGAGGTGTCTAATGTTCTTAACTAACCACACTTAATTTAATTACTTTAAAGGTGAATTGGATGCTGGAAGTTTACTTACTTTGCAGCAATTCTAATACTGAAAAATAGTACAATCAATTAAACACTTAAGAACAAATGTTTAAGGTGGGAACAAAACTTCTATCCAGTCTGATTAATCAAGTACTGAACATTTAAAATACTACCCATTATCTAGATGGAAGGATATGCCATATTCCCAATCCAAGTTGTGGTACTGAAGGGCCTGCCTCAGTACTCAGTCATAATACCCTCCCCTCTCAATCAGATACTGCTTTATCTTTAGGTTGTTTCTTCTTGCTGCAATCCCATTCATCATGAATGCCATCATTATTATAAAAATATTCATTTGAGCATTTTCTATGAGGAACATGGAAATAGCCACTAGATTTGCACTGAGAAATAATAAAATAGAGTCCTTCCTTTTAAGAAGAGACACAATTACAGGTACTTGATCTGGATTGCTTCAATAGTGTCAGTGAAAGACATTACGAACTGAAGGTGAAACTTTACACTGACCTAGTTGGACCCTGCTTAGTCTTGGGTCTCTCCAGGCCCTGGCTGTGCTTGGTATAAGCAGCAGCAGCTCCTAGCCCAGGTCTAGTGACTTCACCATGGTTCATCAGTCCAGTCTAAGAACAAAACCAAGGGTGGGGGAATTGCTGTTCATAAATGATTTTACAGATGAATTTTAAGTCTAGGTGCCATGCAAGGGCATGCCTGGCTAAGGTCAGGTAATCCAAGACTGTCTAGTTAGTGTAGATGTGACTTGACAATTTGATGCAGGCAACTGTTCTGGTTGAAAAAAAATTGGACTCATAGTGGTAATATTGACATAGATCCTTCACCAAATTTAAAAATAGATATCTAGCCAGATCATTTGGGAGCATTTTGGAAAGGACACTAGGATCACTTAAGAGCCCTTGTTAGTAAACTTAAAATCAGGCATGCAAAGGAATCTTATTTTTTATTTTTTTTTCTGATGGGCTTGGCACATGGCAAGACAAAGAAAGAAGGGCAGTGGACAACATGCTTCTCACTTCAGCTTTTGTAGCAATCTCTCCAGTGATCATCTGAGTAATTAAGACAGGCATAGATTAGATGCTAACAATTTTAGATAGATTTACAGATACTCAAGAGTCAGTTGCAATGAGTATAGATTATCATCAGTGTCCTCAACCTTCACATTCTTCTTCAACAGCCTGGTGGGGCTTGAGAGGCTGGCCCTACTGAATTTTCAAATGGTTCTCTCCTGGTAGCTTTTGCCTAAGATTTTGTAGCCTCTGGTTTCCTTGACAAGTCCTTTATTTTGAGTCCTGGTCTCCCCTCACATTCAAGCTCTATTCCTCAACTCAGCCCAGGTGACAGGCATATATATCAGACAGAGATATATAATTTCCCTGAGTGTCCTATAACAGAAATGAACTTGGGAGGACACGCATATCAGAGAAAGGTTGAACTGGACAATCTCCAAATTTCTCTTATGTTCTCTTTCATTCTAGGAGGGAGCAGCATGCAGTGGGAACAATGTGAGCTTTCAAGATAGAACTAACTTCACTCTTCAACCTTTGGGTGGGTCTCAGTTTTAACTGCATAATGAAAAATAATAATTTCTATTCCACAAAGTAGTAGAATGGCAGGTGATGTGGTTTGTCTTGAGTAGGCCACAGTTAAATGTTAGTTCCTTCTGTCTTATCATACAGGTACTTTGTAAAGCTTACAGGCTTTTTGAGAGGAACCATGCAAAGCTCTTGGGACTCAGTGAGTGCTTAAGGTCCACTAAGAGCCTTTTTGCAAGGCCATTATGGCTGGGATAAAATGGCACCAAGCACAGTGAAATACAAGGTGATTTTTCTTTGGAAAGTTTTTGCTTTTGGTACAGGTGAGACAAGGAAGTGGGGCATGTACAAAGAATGTGTTAGTCCTCCTGCTACCTTGTCATAAGACCTTAGGAAGTGCAGGTTGCCTGAGGTACAAGAGGACCTCTCAATGTCCTCATATAAGCAGTTTCTGCAACTTTATATATCTGCACATAAAATATCTAAGGTTATCTGGGTCAGAGTCTCACACCCAGAAGGTGCTACATCAATAATAAATTATTTCTTGTTATTATTTATAGTTTAAAGAGCGTATTTCCCAGCTTTTAGTTGTCCAGACTCACTGTTAATGGCGAGGGTGAGCACTGCTGAAAAGCCTTCCAAGGAAGCTTTGGGAGAAATCTACACCGAGAACCTGGTGAATCAGAGGGTTTTAAAAGGCCTGCTATGTTTGGGGCACTGGGATGCAAGAAGCAAGGCAGTGAGCCGTAGCAGGCTGGATGGAAGCAGGCACTGAGCTTGATTCCAAAAGAAGCTCTGCTCAACCTGCATGAGTGAGTGTCTGGCAAGCCAGGCTCCCCAAACCTGCAAGGAACATAAAGGGGTGAATTGGACTTCTCAGATCTAAGATCTGCTGTCTTGGCCTTTAAGATGGTATTACAATGGGAATCTCCAGAAGGCTCAGTGAAGTCCCAGGATCAATTTCACGCTATTGTGAAAAAACACAAAACTCCTTAGAGACTGTGTGTGTGTGTGTGTGTGTGTGTGTGTGTGTGTGTGTGTGTGCCTGTGAGCATTGCCTATGGTGTCACAGTTCCATAGTATTAGCCCTCAGCTTGAATCATTCTCTTTCTTTCTTTATTCATTCTACAAATACATTTTGCTCAACTGAAGAGCAACCTTTGGGACATACTCCTCCAAGTTGTTAGAATGCTCTCTACTCATAAAACATTCTTCTACCACGTGTAACACTTTGGCGGAAGGAAGAATACAGGGTAGCTAATGGACTCTAAGAAGGTTCATAGAGCTGGGATGGATCTTTCCCCAGTTCTACCTTGCTTTCTCTTCTCTACAAGATGCTGAGCTATGGCAGAGCATCTGCGTAGCTGCCTTGCTTTCCAGCTTTGCGTTGGGTTGGCCAATGGGCGCCTCACAGGAAATCAGAGGCAGCAATGAGTGTGGTACTGGGGTGAGCATTTCCTTCATAGGCCCTTGAATGAATGTCACTATCCTTCTCAAGGTAGCCATCTCTGTTCAGCTGCCCACTGCCCAGATTCAGGTATGCTGCCCTGTTTTGCCCTTTGTAAGCAGGCTAGTGATGGCCTGTGGGTATCAGCCTCATGGAGCTACTCAGTCCTGATGCTTTTCTTAATTTGCCCACATTTGGTAAAGAATTTCTTTCTATAAACTCAACACAAATTATTCATTTTCAATGTTCCCCCTCTTTCCTCCTGGGACCTTGAATGATAGCGTTCACTATCCCAACCTCCCCCTTTTGATGGAGGGACTCGGTAGGCAACTTGCCCAAGATTACTCAACCAGAAAGAAAACTGGGACTCATGCTGAAAAGCCTATGATAAATGTACAGAAAATTGACCCAGATTTTTCTGTTTTCTTAGTCTTTTTCTCTCAGTCCCCAGAAAATGCTGTCAGGAGGTTTCAGGGTGCAATTAATTATGCTGGCACAGCCAATGAATGGAGCTATGATTTAGTGAGCGTACTTGAGATGTTGATAAATTAAATAATGAAATGCACATTTCAGCTAAGGGAATCCAACCTGAGGAAAAGAGCACAAGCTCACTTTCCTCTTTCAAAAAGAGAAGCATTATGTAACTCTACAGTTCTCCAAAACCAGTTCTTTGTTCCAGAATCTAGTATGGCTCTACACGCAGGAGTCAAACGGAAGAGCTCATGTAAAGGGTTTCTTTTCTTTTCTGGTACTGGGATTAAATCCCAGGGCACTCTACCATTGAGAGTTTCAGTCCTTTGCCTGTTAGGGTTGGGCCAGGTGTCTAGACTGGTCTCAAGCTTGTGTGCTTTTCTTGTCTCAGGCTCCTTTTTGAGGAGCTGGGATTTCAAGCATATGCCATCATGCATCGCTATCTGAAGTATTTGGTTTTTTGTTTGTTACATTCTGCTTTTTAAAAATTCTTCTTCCTTTGCTTCTTTTCCTTCCTGTTCTCCTGCTCTTGTTCTTCCTCTTTCTCCACCACTTCCTCTGCTTCTCCTCATTCTCTTCATCTTCCTCCTCCTCTTTCTTCCTCTTCTTTCTTCTTCCTTTTCCTCCTCTTCCTCCTCCTCTTCCTCTTCTTCTTCCCTTCCTCCCTCCTACTCCCTTGCTCCTTCCTCTCTCTGCCTGTGTCTGTCTGTCTGTCTGAGGCTGTCCTTGGATTCATGGTAATCCCCTTACCTCAGCTTCCAGAGTGCAGGGATTACAGCCTTGTGCCATCACATCTGGCCTATTTGAAGTATTTTGAAAAATTCAGTGTGCTTTATAAAATGCCAAACATTATGTTTCCAACCTATACATATCTGATTTAGGAATGGCATTATAAATAGCCTTTTGAGCATTACCTGTTATATCAGAACCAAGATGTTTAGCTGATATTTTAAATTCTGTAAAAACTTAACTGTCTTACATTTTTGCAGCTTAGTTTTACATTAAAGGGTTTTTAGTGGAACAAGTACAGTTAACAGAGGTTCAGCTCTTGGTTCTAGGCCACCACATACAGTTGTGTGGCTATGTTCTGCGCAACAACACATCTGAAGGCATTCACTTCATTAGACACTGTAGATTTTCATGTGTTTTTTGATTATTTTTCAGAAGATGGTAGTAGAATGGCTTATGTTAAAATTGGCATATCATGACACTTTTATTTTAGTTATTTTTTGAGAGACTTTTTGAGAGAAGGTTTCACTATGCAGTTCAGACTGGCCTTGAAATCAGTAGTCCAGGCTCACCTCCAACTTGCATTGGTTCCCCTGCCTCAGTGTCTCAAGAGTATGGGAATTTTACAGCATGTGGAAAGAAACTATCTTGAGGCAGGGATATCTTTTCATAATATGATATGATCTTAGCCTAACAAAAGCCAACTATATGAGTTTATTAAGTCCCCCTGCCCCTGCTAGTTGTTCTTTCCTTTTGAGAATTTTCTTTTCTTTTCATTTCACAGTGTCTATTTTACCTTTTGGAGCTTATTTACTCTTCTTCTTATGCTAGAGAGACAATATGTTTACACATGAAATTCTGATTTGTTTCACTTGTGAGTATGGTCTCTGGTTGCATCCATTTTCCTATAGAAGCCTTGAGTTTATCTTTCTTTAGAGCTGAGTAGTACTCCATCCATTGTATAAAAATACTACATTTTTTATTCCTTCCTCGGTTGATGAACATTTGCATTATTTGTAACTTTCTATCATCTCTGTACTTTTTCTGTCTCTTTAAAAAAAGAAAAGAAAATTCTTTAACTCAGATCTTCTAATCTAATCACAGGCATCCCTTGGAAGATATGTTAAACATGTGTCAATGGGTACTATAGCATTCTCTACCTTGAAAGACCCCACAAACCTCTGTTGCCCTTTCCCACACAGTGTGGGTGGAACCCATGTTTGTGCCAGGTGACCACTGCTACTGTACAGGCACCTTCTCCTGCCATTGTCTCAGAAGGCTGTCATTTCTTTTTTTTTTTTTATGTTTTTAGTATGGGCTCCACAAGGTCTCACTACATGGATCGCACTTGCACTGATCCTCCTGTTTTCAGCCTCCCAAGCACTGGAATGGCTGTGAATTCCACGATGGCATTGCTCCAAGGCCTGCAACATGATAATCGCTGTTCTGTGAGGACTCAAAACTTCCCCTGAAGCTCTGTGAATGCTCTGTCTCTGAACAGTATTTCCTCGCTTGGCAAAACCTGCTTTTTTCCTCTTCACCAATATGTGCCCTGCCTTAATTCACAGACCCCAAACAAACTGAGCCTTATTCAGTGTTACATATTGTGCTTGTGACCAAAAGTGCAGGGCTCCAGGCTCTGCGCTGGTCCCTCTGTTCTCAGCTGTTCCTTCCGCCTTCACCTGTCTCTCCTCCACAGACCTGTACTCCATTGTTCTCTACTGATAAACACTTGACAGCTATTTGTAAATCTTTGTAAAATTCATTATAACTCTTGTGTGTGAGACCTGTATTCCTCTGAAGAGGGAGAAAATTCCTTAGAATCTTTTTTCTTCCTTTTAAGTTCAATATTCAACTTGCTTGAGTAATCTACAGACTGGATTGTTTTGGTCATGTATGAGGCCTTGAAAAACAGTGTAGGAATCATTTGCTATAAATAGTCCCTGGTCACCTTTTTCATCTGAGGCTAAGAAAATGAATATAGTCATAAAATGATTATTGCTCTCCTGGCCCAGAAAGTAAATTTAATTTTTTTTCTTTCTTCTTAAGTTCAAAAAACACAAAACTAATTGAGGGCTGCTGAAATCTTTATAACACCATCACTTATAATAAATAATAATAGTATAAGTCAAAATACAATTTCTTGTGCCATTACTACTATATTCCATAGAATTCATCCTCTCCCCCCTCCAATTTGTCCAAATGCATTTCAGTAAGTGCATATGAGAGCTGAGAGGATGATAAAGAATTATGGGCTTCAGTATTTATTCTATGCTATTCTATTATTGCAGCTATATTGCTTCCAGATAAGATGGTTCTTTGACTGGAGTGATATGATTAATGTCCATATATGGTCTGAAAAGCGGAAGGGAGGTCTGGTGACTGGGGCAGAGGCCAGGGGAGAGATCTTTCATTAAATGTCAAGCTGTTTAGACAAGTAAATGCATTACTCACACAAGTATACAAAAAAGAAAACATTAATTCTGAAGCACAGCTCTTTTGGGAACCCAAAGCAGAAGGGTAGAGGGCTACAGAGATGAGGATATTAGGAAAACTTTCTACGGCCTAATTTCTTCATCTGTAAAATGGGTGTCCCAGTACCACTGACAATGATGTCTCTACTGTCATCCGGGCTGAGATCAGGGATGGGGGTATGTCTGTGCACTTTGGGACCTGCTCTGTAGCACATTTCAGGGATGAAGGGAGGGGCCTTGACGGCCAAGCCAAGACCTAGTGCTCATTTGCTTTTACTCTTTTGTCTAACCAGGAGCTCCGGGACATCTTCTAATTATAAAAAGGACCTGTTTGTTCTCATAGCTGTCCTTGTTAAGACAAGTACGGTTGGTTCTAAGCAAAGCCCCTTTGCCTAAAGAGTGTCTGGTCCTACCACCAGGGAAAAGAAAGTGGAAATGGCTCACCACTCAGATCAGGAATAGTGAAAGCAGAACACGGCAGAGGCCACAGATTTGAGAAAGCACAGCCTTTCTAAGCCGGGCTACCTACCCCAGATGCTCCTGTTCTGCAGGAAAAGAAGTCTAACTTTAAAAAAATGCCCAAATTTGACTGAACCTGGCTGGTGCCAACGGACATGGCAATCCTGAGGTATTGACAGGCAGGTCCACGATTAAAAGCAGGAGTCTATTCTGAAGACATATTTGAGCAACCCTGGTTTTGTGGCATTTGAGAATCTAACACCTGAGTGCTTCTCTAGCCCATTTCCTGAGGGTCCTCCACACTTAGGTTGGGGGGAATTACTTATTTCACAGTTTAGAATTCTGAGACTTTCACTGCCATAGGCCAATCTGATGGCATTCTTGAGCACCTTTTTTTTTTTTCTGCTTTTATCCTGTCTTTGCATCTAGCTATTCACCATATTGACCCGATGAAAACCCCCGAACTCCAGTTTTCCCTCACTACCCTTCATTCCTTTGCAGATTGTCTCACCTTTCTCCACAGTGAGCCTGAGCCCATGCAAGTCCATGCCCGCCATAGCCGTTCCTAACTGATTCTCTCTTTCAGTGTCTCCAAGTGTCTTTCCAACCAAACACTGCCTCTGGCTTTTCACAGGCTCTTTTACTTTCTGTCCAGCTAGGTAAGCTTCCCTCTTGCCTCCCCAGTGGTTGATTTTCTTATTCATCTAACGCTTATCACCTTCTCATCAGCCTGTTACCCTCAACAGGTACATCTCAACGTCTCCCCAGCCCTGGGTCTTCTCAGCTTCTTCTTAAACTTAGATGGTGCTCCCCTTCCTCATCATATGGTGCCATCCATGGATGCTACCCTTCCACAGCTGCTTCCCGGCCAATAATTTGAGACTCCAAGGCTCCTTGCCTACCTCGTGTTCCTGCCCTTCCATCTAGCTTAGCCCCCGCCCCCTCTCTCTCTCTCTCTGGAGCCCTCTTGCCACCTCCGTGATGAGCCTATGCTCCTGACGTCTTCAAATTACCCTGGAACTTGGATTTCCTTGCCATCAGGCCAGGACTATTTCTATTATCTATGCCCTTCTTCACCCCGAGAAGCATTTCCCTCTGGCCTGCTGCTGAATGTGTCTCACCATCAACAAGAGGATCTTGAATTTGTTCTCTTCCTCCAGGCCACCATCATCTCACCTCAGAGCCTCCTCGTCTCCTTGGCACACGGCAGCTCTGAAGCCAACTGGGTCAACTCAGATGCAGTTTCCTGCCTACCACATCCGATATAACAATGACTCCACACTCTCCTGCCTCCTCCAATGTAGTCCTGCTTTTTCCTTTGTTTTTCTTCTTTAGTATTTTGCTTCTGGGCTTGATGAAGGGATTGGAATACCTTAGGAATTCTCCCATGCTTGCTTCTCCACTCTTCCATTTTCCCAACACCTCCTTCCTCTGATTTAAAGGGATAAGAACTCCCCACTGGATCCTTCTTAGTCTTCTAGATCCTTCCATAATGTCTCTTCTTTCAATCCTTCCGTCCCTTGCGAACTCTTCCTCCTCTTCCCCCAACGACTCCTACAAGTTTTCACATTCTTCCTTTGCTGTCAAACTCTCTGCCTGCTTGGCATTTTGCCCTCTGCACCATGACTTCCATGCCCACAAGTCTCTCAGATGCTGTACCAGGGGTTGCCTGTTACTTCACAGTTGTCAGATATGAAAGTCTTTGGTCCACTAGGACCTCCTTTGAAACTCTCTGGTTCTTTATTTCCATGCCCTGACTGATCTGCTGCTTCTAAGACTTCTCACACTCTCCACCTGGTTGCCTTTCTCAGATGACACTTCTTCACCTGTGCATCCTCAACATTGCTCTGGTCTCTCTTCTTCCTTTTCAGGAAAGGCAAGAGTCCTTCAATTGCACTACCTCTGCGGAAAGCTCCACTGCATCTCTTGTTTCAAGTTGTCTTTGGATGTCTTACTGGCTTTTTTGGTTGTTAGTTTTTCCCTTTTTTTTTGCCTTTTTGAGACAGGGTCTCACTATGCAATTCAGGCTGGCCTTGAGCTCACTTTTGTAGCTCAGGTTGGTCTCGAACTCACACTGATCCTCCTGCCTCAGCCTCCCAAGTGCTGGGATTACAGGCGTGTGCCACCACACCTGGCTGTTACTTTTTTATTATACTAAAATATACATAGAATAAAACTGTCCATTTTAATCATTTTAAGTGTACAGTTCCATGGCATTAAGTATATTCACATGTTGTCCACCCTTCATTCCAAAATGTTTCTAAACCATAAGACTAAAACTTCATACCACTTAACTAACTCATTTCTTTGTTTCCCTATCCCTGGGTAAGCACCATTCTACTTATTTCTATGAATTTAATTATTCTGAATATTCCTCATGGGTGGAATCATACGGTATTTTCCTATGGTTGGATTCTTTCATTTAGAATGTCTTAGAAATTCGCCTATGGTGCAGGCTGCATTGTAAATGTCTTCACTTTTAAGCAGAACATTCCATTCTATGTACATAGCACATTCTGTCTATTTCTTCATTCATTAATGAACACATATCAGTCAGCACATTTTAATGACATCCTCATTGCCAGGATGTATAACAGTGACCAATACACACTGGAAAATACAGACACCATTCCTGCCCCTTCGTTGGCACCCTTGAGTCGGCATTGCCTTGCTGTGAGTCCTTTGAGGATAGAAGTGATTTAGGTGATTGTTGTTTCCTTTGGTGATATCTAAGCTCCAAGCTGAGCTTCTGGCATAGAGTTAGTGCTGAGTAAAGATCTATTAAATGAGTAAATGAATGAGCCCAGTCAGGACTTGTGAATAGATCAGTTTCATATATATATATCTTTATGTAAACAAAAAAAACCTTGAAATCCTGTTCATGGGGCTGGGGAGATAGTCTAGGGGCACAAGTGCCTGCCTGGCAAGTGAAAGAAGAAAGGAAAGACAAGAAAAAGAAAGAAATCCTTCTCTTGAAATTTCATCCCTAGAGGGTGTTTGTAGTGGAAGTTACCACCAAATACAGCATGGATCATTCTTATTACTGAGGGGTTCTTGTCACTGCATAGATCTTGGGCTCTCTCAATGTAAATTGCCACTGAACAAGCAGAACAACTACATGGGCATCCTTTTTTTTTTTTTTTTTTTTTTTTTTTTATCAAGAGCTTAATATTAAGACAGATTAACTTGGAAGAGCACCAGGCTGGGTATCTGCCCCATTCCTCATTCTTATTGTGATTAATGACATGGGGCACATACTTTTTCTACACTGTCTGAAAACATATTGAGTTTATGCCTCATCCTACAATGTTAAATATTGTCTTAGAATTACATTATCTCTTACACAGATGGATGGGCCTGGTGCTATGTGAACCGCTGACAGTTTTCTTGCAGTGGAACTAGGATTGCTGAGGAAATCACTCAGCCATGCTCACAGCTAGAAAGCGTGCAGAGAACTCCAGTCAAACTAGAATACACTGGTGTTCAGTCCATCCGAAAGGAAAAGATGGATGTAAAGACGTTGTGGATAAAGAACCAAGACAGTAAAAGATAGTGATCAGTAATCATGCTGTCTTGAAGTCGAATCCTTCAAGGGTCCAGGTCTTCCCATTTGTGACTCAAGTACCTCAGCACTGAGGAAACACTCAATAAATGTTTCTTTAAATAAATAAATAAATGTATATTTTCAGAATAATTTTGTATTTACTATTTTATTTTATTACTAAATTGACTTTATGAGGTAGATAGGTAATGAGCTCTTATTTCCAGTTTGCAGGTGAAGAAACAGAAATAAATGGGACTGGGGTCACTTGGGTCACCTGATAGCAGCAATCTGGTCTGTGAAATTGTTCACAAAGACCTGCACTTCTACTTTGTTCAGTTTTCTTTTAAACAAGTATTTGTAGGGCAGGTAATATATTCTAGATTATGATCAAAGGCTAGTGAGAATGGAGAAATAGAGGGGAAATAGAGAGGAAAACGACCATCCAATCAAATCTCCGTGGGTGGGGATGGAGGTGTAGGCTTTCTTCTGTGGCATCTGAAGGTCTGGGGACTAACTTTAACCTAGAAGTTGGAAAGCCTAGAAACGACATGGGATTCCTATCAGAAAAGATTACTGGGTGACACACCAGCTTCCCAACTTCAGGCAGGACTGTGTCCCAAGGCACAGAACGCAAAACACCTTGTACCTTCAGGTAATTTCAGACAGCATGGCTGGAATGTAGGTGTAGCACAGAGGAAGACAACCTTTGGTACGTGTGCCATCTGTTTTTCTTTTGAAGAAAAGCAAGTTAATGCATGAGCTTCTTTCTCTTTCTTTCTTTCTTTCTTTCTTTCTTTCTTTCTTTCTTTCTTTCTTTCTTTCTTTCTTTCCTTCCTAAAATAAAACTTCTGGTTCAGCGTTGGCACTTTGCAATAAACAAATGAGTTTTGGTTGGAGTTTGGGCAATCAGCTCTAAAAGGCTCATTACCACTGTTCTGGGGGATGAGGGTGGCAGCCCAAGAGGTAGCAGGGGCTACCTCAGTCAACGTTTATGGGGCACCTACCACACCTTGTGCGCTGCACTGTCCCTGGCAGTCCTGCAGGTACAATGAGGTAGATAAACTTCTTGCCCTTGTGGAGTTCTCTTTGTGGTGGAGGGGTCCAGAGAAAAGCCGTGGAATCAAATACATTAGTTGATTACAAATTGCTAGCAATACCAAAGAGAACTACATTAAATGCTGGCATAGATAAGACATAAAGAGAGCATTTATAAGATGGTAATTTTTTTTAGCTGAAATCTAAATGATGAGCAGCAGATGCAGTATAGAACCCATGAACGATGTTCTGTTTTGAGACAGCTATCAGCGCTAAAGGTCTTTGGCTTGCAGAGACAAACCGGCAGCAAGAGTGGGGACAATGCTGTGGGAAAGGTCAGAAAGGAGGCAAAGCATGTCACTCGGGCTTTAGGCTGGTATTTTTTTTTAATTCTGAGAACAGTGGAAATCTATTCAAAGGTTTTAAAGTAAAATGGCATCCTGGCATATTTTGATGGATGCTTTTAACATTTCCTCTGACTGTTATGTGGAGAGTGAATTACAGCGGAGTTGGACTGGAAATGGGAAAGCCAGTTAGGACCCTATTGGCTGCCACAAGGAGAGTGATTATGGCAGCTGGTAACAAAGTGAGTATGTGGGTAAATGTGTATTTTGGAAGAGGAACAGAAAGGATTTGTTCTGACAGTGAACATGAGGTGGGGCCGAAGGAAGAAAGGAAGATCAGTGTTCCAATGACAGGGATGGCAGCAAGGGGCAGAATAATGGGAGAAGCTGGAGAGACCGTAGAGTTATCAGCAAGGTTGGGCTTAGCCCCTAGGGGAACAGCGAGCCACTGACCGATGTTAAGCAGAAGAATGACAGGTGCAGGCTGGCACTGTAGGTGGTCATTTTGGAGAAGACAGAGCGTGGAGCAAGGAGACCAGAGGCAGGAAGGTGAGTCCCGGAAGACCCTTCATAGTTGGCAGGTGTCTTAACTACTTTTTCTCACTCCTGGGACAAAGCATGTGACACCCTCAGGTTAAAGGAAGAGAGTTTTAGTTCAGCTCAGTTTGTACAGACTTCAGTCATAGCTGGCTGGCTCCAAGGCAGGGTGGCATGACAAAAGGGCATCAAAAAAGAGAAACAGTTCTTAGTAAGTCAAGCAGGAAGGAGCAGCCACCTGCCCTCTACCCACAGCCAGGGTGAGGCTCCCATTCCTTGAACTGGAACTGTACTAAACCAATTAAGTTATCCCATGCCCTCAGCCCTAGTTTCTCTTGCCCTAATCCCGCATCACAGCCCATGACCAGCTGCGTCTGCAAAGCCCCACCTATGAGCACGTGAGGCTTTGGGCAGAGGACATCTAGATACAAGCCGTAACAAGAGCGCTGAGGTCCTGAAATAAGGCACAGATCCCAGGCTGCCTAGAGCCTGCTGAAACTGTAGGTGTTCAACCCTGTCAGGATACTGAAGGAACTGGTGGTTCTTATCAAGGAAGTATTAGTAATTCAACTTGATGAGGGAGGCCAGCTGGGTTGACAGTCATTTAAAAGCTTTCAGGTTGCTCAGTGGGATAAAACTGGGGGCATCAGAGCTGTCTTGGATGCTCAGACAGGGAGGCTGATGAATTCCTTACCGGGTGAGTCATGGTACCAGCAGTTGTCTATCAGTCTGGTCACCCAGGCGTCACATTCCACTCCAGTGTGTCTTCTCCAACACCAAGAGGGATCAGGGTTCATAGACCTGCTCTTCCACAGCCACTGGGGCATCAGCAACTGCACAATAAATGTGCTCTTGAAAGCTGATTAGAAGACCTGTGGGGGTAGCGGCCTGTTCCTTGTCCCAGTGAGAATTCACACAGCCTCATCAGTACCTGGCAGGAGCTTGGATGGCAGGTCATAGCTGTCCAAGTTATCCTAAGATTCTCCTTCCTGCAAGAGCTTCAAGTACCCCTCAGGCTCCAAAGAGCATGGGAAGAGGTCTGTGCTGCGTTCAGCGCCCCTGAGATAATTGGAATTCCATGCTGGGTAAAAGGTTGAAAAAGACACCAGAACTGAGTCTACAGTTGCCTTGGGCTGTGTTTGTGGCTATAGGTTTCAGAACACTACTTCATAATAATAAATGGGTACAGAACAGCTCAGGGGCCAGAGCAGGGATACCAGAGAAACCATTATCCCAAGAGGCCATACCAGTACCTCCAGTTCTTTCTACAGTACGAGACAGCCAAAGGGTGCTATGACATCCCTAAAGAAAGGACAATAAGAGGTTGAGATGAGGTCAGAGTAGAGTAATTGTGGGGGGGGGGCACACGGCACACTTGGGTCAGTTCAGCAGCTAACAGGAGCCCCAGTGGGGCTGTGGACTGGGGATTCACCATGGGATAGACAGATATGAAAGAAACTTCATTCTCTGTATCAGTGGCTGGTGAGATTGTAGTAACTAACAGGAACTTATGTAGACATTCCCTGAACTAGTGAATTCTGGCCTGCTACAGATTAGTGGCTGGCTCTCCCATACTGCTTCTCCCAGGACAGGTGTCTCTCCTAATCTGATGGTCTTTAGGGCCAGTGCTTTCAGAGGCGACTGCAGCCCAGGGAAAGCTGTCCCTCCTAGGTGCGGCGGAGGCTCCTGGTAAAGCTCTGCCAGAAACAGTTTTCTGGGGAAAATAGGACTCAGTTTCTTTTCTTCACGGGCATAATTTTCAGACCAGGCATCAAGGTTTGGGCATTTACTTCTTGTTTTCTGACTTTTCATGCTTCTTGCCTTTTTCTTTAATTATTCCATCAAAAGTTATAGCAAATGCCAGCTACTCTTACTGCTAGGCAACATTAAGTGTATATACTCCCACCTCCAATGGGATAACAAGAGGGGAGTAGAGAAAGAGACTTTCATCATTAATGCAAAATACAGATGGTATAAATACAATTATGGTGAGTTCCTCAGGGGCCAGTGGGTTTCACTTTCAGAAAATGTGAAACTTCACAAGACGAGGAGGATTTGGAGGGGGCGGAGAAGACAGGGAGAACGGTTTGGCTGTGACACTGGGCAACAGCCTTGCTTCTCGATGGGGAAGCTAAGACTTAGAAGCAGGAGTGTTTTCTGGAATGTGGAAGCATTGGAATCCATGCGTACTGTGGACAGAAATGTCCAGAAACTAGGAAACAACAGGGTGGCTTCTTGACAGTTAAAAGTAGACCATGATCCAGAGCTCCACTTGGTGCAGAAGAGTGGGTACGCAGTCCCTTTTAAATTGTGCTGGTCTCCAGCCTCAGTTAACACTTCTGTGGGACGCTTGGATGCATTCTCTTGGCGACCCACACTGTCCACAGTGGTTTGGTCAGCAGGAGCATCGGCTAGGAGAGCTTATTTGAAGTTTGTATGTCTAGTTTCATCCTGTACTCACACAGTTAGAATCTGCTTTTTGACTAGATTCCCAAATGATGCATAGGCAGAAGAACCCTGAGAAGCTCCAGTCAGGTGTCTAGCAGGCATACCAAGTCCTAGGTAGCATCCGAGTGTACAGCATTAGCGAGGGCCCCCAAACTCCCTCGATGATTATTATCTAGGAGGTATTTTTGTACTGTGGAAAATGGAAAAGGTTTGAAGCAGAACTTGGGTAGTGTGTGCAGGAGTCACTCTTTGTAGGCAGGCGGGAGAGAGGGAGACCTGAATTCTGGTATGAAAAGATATTTTTTTTCTGGAACACATGTGCGTGCGTACACACACACACACACACACACACACACACACACACACACACACACTGACCTGAGGCACCTGTGCTCACCTCTGAGACGCTTCCCTGCAATGACAGTTAGTAGAGAAGAGCCTTGGCAGTTGGGAATGTTTTAAGTAACGTGTAATAATTTTTGAATATTCAATATTTAAGCAGCAATTCTAGCTTTGACCTTGTTCAGCACCACTGTCCTCTCTCACCTTCCACACATCTGGTTTCCTCCAATACATGACAAGCTCCTTTGAAAGATGGAGCAGAGCGAGAAAGGCTTAAGGAGAACAAAGGTTCCTGAGACCATGGAAAAGGCTATTTAAGAGTAAATTATATCCATGAAAGCTTTGGGTGCTCACTGGTACAATCCCTTTCAATCCTTCTTCTGTCATGATTTTCAATGAACATAAAGTCTAAAATCTGGGGAAAAGAGCATTTCTACCTTCTAAGGCAAATATCTCATTCTAGGTTCTCATGGAACGTTGGAAAACTTCGTTCATGAATGAATCCTACTCTCTTACTGAATTCACCAAAACAACAATTCACCCTAAACTAAAAAGAATCAAGTACTGAAAAAGTAGATGCTAGGCTTCTTAACATGTCTTTCTTCTTTTGTTGCAATTTATTTCTAATAGAACTCCTTTTGCAACAACTTAAAAAAAAACCACCACCTTTCTAAAACAATTATAATGCAGACTTTTGGGACCTTAGGGAGACACAAAAAAACAAAAAACAAAAATCAAAAAACAAAGATAATGGTGAGGAGAGACATTTGAAAAGAGAAAGCTTTATGTGCAAGGCAACTAAATTTACATTTAGCAACTGTGATCTGCTTGAGACTTACTCAGGTTTGGGGCTTGCCACCTTGCAATCGGAAGAAGACCAAGCCACAGCTTCAGTTTCCATTCCCTGGACCAGCGTTCCCTCTGTGTTATACGTGTGATGGAAGCTCTTACACTGAGTCTCAACCCAGGTGGACAGTAGAAATGGTAGCAGTAGAAATGCCCAGAATCTCCGGGCTTTCCCGTGACCTCTCCTTCTGGGAAGGAGCACTAGTCCCAGAGGATATGGAGAAGCAGATGGGGGAGCAGGGAGCAGGAAGCAGACGGGCTTGCTCTCCTCCTACCCAGCCAGAGACAAAAAGACTGGGGCTTCTTTAATTAATTCCTTCTGCTCCAGCAAGAACAAAATGTTCCTAGTAATGACATTGTTAAAGCCCCTTACAGTCCCTGGTGAAAAGTGGTTGCTGTTTCAAAACATAAAAAAATAATAGTTGAGGGAATCACTCAGTGAATAAATAAATATTTACTTAATATCCACAATGCTTTTAGAAGCAGACCAGTTGCAATATGTGTAGAAGTAAGCATAAAAACATGACCCTAGCCAGATGGGAATGTTTCTTCAACACTTAGGAATAGTCGTTAGAACTTGGAAGAACCTGAGCTCAGATCTCCGTTCTAATGCTTTACAGAATTGCTTAATTTTCCCTGAGCCTCAGTTTTATTCCCTATAAAAAGAAGCTAACATTTACTTTACAGAGTTTTACAAGATTTATTATGTGCAGTATTTTTAACGTGTTTAGGGTATAGCAAAATTTCACTAACTAGTGGAAATAACAATATCGTCAGGAAATCAGAAACACATAATTTGTAAACAAAGATAGCACTAATATAGACAGACTATAGAAACCAAGAGTGAGGAATAGCAACTTCCAGAGGGCTGGGAAGATAGCTCAGCAGTTTAAGCACCTGCTTGGCAAGCACAAGGTCTAGAGTTTGATTCCTGTTACTGCATGCCCGGATGGCCCTGGATCCTGGGTACACCTTACCACCCCATGCTGGTTGATACACTGTGTCAACTTGAGAGGTTTAGAAGTTTAATTAAGTGACTCAGCAGAGAACCAGGATTCTTAGTTTATAAACATCTTTATCCTGTGCAAGAGGAGGGCATGGACACTGTGTGAGTTCTACACCCTCAGCCCCAGGGTAGCTTGTTTTTAATATAAAGAGGGGCAAGAAGGGGGCCAGAAGCTGCAGCTGCTGCCTTTCCCTTTGCTCTTCACTGTTTTCTGTTGCCATGAGCCACTGCTCTCTGCCATGTGCCACTCTGCCTGGAAGCCAGCCAAGTATGGACTGAAATCTCCACAAACTGTGAGCTAAATAAACCTTTCCTTCCTTAAATTTGGATGTTGGGTATCTTGTGTCAGCAATGAGTAAAAAGGAACTAGAACACACCCCAAAACTGGGTGTGGTGGTACACACCTGTAATTTCAGAGCTGGGGAGGCTGAGACAGAAGGATTACTATGAGTCTGAACTGCATAGTGAGATCCTGTAAGAACAACAAAAAATAAAATAAAATAAACTTAGGTTGTTTTTTTTTTTTTTTTTTAGAACAGTACCAGTACCAGATAGTCTCTGAGCAAGGAGGACCCAGGGTGCTACATCTTAGTTGATAGAGTTTACAAAGAGTAGAGAAAAGAGTAAAGTGGCTCAAATTCTACTGGGATGGCCTTGTGAGGGCAGTGATTCAGGAATCCGGGGCCTAGAACATGAGCTCCACTCGTCCAGCTGTGTCCAAGTCGTGCAAGTCAGACTCACCATGAGCAGGCTTGGAATTTTTTTCTACCACTTCATTTCTTGCTAACCTTTCCACTCAAAACACCTCAGTACCTAGTCTACAGATGAGAACCCTACTTCCCTGTCCCCTTTGCACTAATTTGATTTTTGGCTCTTTTGTCTTTCCACTCTGATATAAGTGCTTTTGTTGAAAAATCAGCTTTATTGAGATGTTGTGTGTAATAAATGGGATCAATTTTAAAGTACATGTGCTATGCTGATTTAGAATAGTTATTATGGCAGGAAGCCACAATACTTTCAAAATGTAAAATAAAGAAATGTAGAACATTTTTCTTTTCTTTTCTTTCTTTCTTTTTTTTTTTTTTTTTTTTTTTTTTTTTTTTTTTTTTTTTTTTTTTTTTTTTTTTTTTTTTTTTTTGTCTTTTTGAGACAGGGTCTCGCTATGCAGTTGAGGCTGGCCTTGAGCTCACTTTTGTAGCCCAGGCTGGTCTCGAACTCACACCAATCCTCCTGCCTCAGCCTCTCTAGTGCTGGGATTACAGGCATGAGCCACCATGCCCGGCTTAGAACATTTTTATTTTCTAACCTTCATTCTCCCATCACAGAAGTTCTCTCATCCCTTTGCAGTTAATCCTAACCTCTGGTCAACCACATGCTTTGTGTCACTAAGGATTAAAAGAGCAGATTAGTTTGCATTTCCTGGAATTATATATAAATAAAAGCACTACCATGTGACTTCTTTCTCTCACCATGATGAAATTCATTCATGATGTTGTATGTCTTAGTAATTCACTTCTTTATATTGTTGGGTAGTGCTTCATAGTACAGATTAATCACAATTTCTCTATCCAATCACCTGTAGAGAGACAACAGAGCAATTCAGCTTTGTACTGTGAATAAAGCTGCTATCAATATGAATGACAAATTTTGTGTGGATGTACTTTAATTCTCAAAGGTAAATATTAGAGTGGAATGGCTGGGTTATATGATAGGCATGTGACTATTATTGGAAGAGACATGAAAACTATTTTCTAAAGCGGTTGCATCATTTTACATTCCAATCATCAGTCTAAGAAGGTTCTAGTTCTCTGTATCCTTAATAATATTTGGTAGGATCAGTCTTAATTTCAGCATCTTTTTCTGTTGTTCTATGCCCAATGGCCATTTATAGAATTTTTTTATTTGTTGATATCTACGAAAATTTCTTGCATATTTCTCAATTGGGTGGGCACAAGTAATTTATCATATATAATAACTATTTTCTTGTCTTTTGTGACTTGGTTTTTTGTTTGCTGTGGTTTGGTTTCTTAATGGAATTCTTTAAGGAGTAAGAATTTTTAAATATTGATACAATTCTTACTGATCAATATTTTCTTTCAGAGTTTATGATTTTTGAGCTTAGAAAACTCTGTTTCTTAAGTTGTCAAATATATATATATATATATATATATATTTTTTTTTTTTTAAATTTATTTATTTATTTATTTATTTTTTTGTCTTTTTGAGACAGGGTCTCGCTATGCAGTTGAGGCTGGCCCTGAGCTCACTTTTGTAGCCCAGGCTGGTCTCGAACTCGCACCAATCCTCCTGCCTCAGCCTCCCGAGTGCTGGGATTACAGGTGTGCGCCACCACGCCTGGCTCAAATATTTTTTTAAAGAAATTTTCTTCTAGAGATTTTGTGGCTTAGATTTTACATTTGCATCTAAGTTAATTTCTCAGGCAGTTGAAGCCTCTGTTTCTGAAAGCCATTTCGCAGCTAACAGCTCCTAGCTTCTTCCTCCAATCCACTTCTTTCCTTCATACCCCAGACCTCATGTCCACATGCAGATCCATTTGCAGGCTTTCAAGTGCCTGAAAACTCAACATTTCCAAACTGAGCTTTGTACTTTCTTCTCCAGGCTTGTGGCCCCTAAATTTTGCTTCCTTCAGTGAATGGCTCCAGTCCCCTAATTGGTCAAACAAGGAATACCCTCCCCTCACTCCCACACATCTGCATCACTAATCCTGCCCTTCTCACTTTTCTCTGCATCTCCCTCTCTAGTCAAAACCATCCTCCCCTAACTCTAGGCTTCTGCCCAGGTCTGAGGTCTCCCTACCAACTCCTCATACCATCAGCTTAAAACTGCTTCAGCTGTGGCCAAATGTTTGTAGTCACTCCTCTGCGTTTCTGAGACCCTAGCCTTCTTTCCAAGCAGTCCCCTTAAAACCAGGTGAATATTTTCCTTGATTTCTTTAAAAAAGAAAACACCTCTTGGGGCTGGTGAGATAGCTTAGTGGTCTGAAGTGCCTGCTTAGGCAAGCTTAGGTAACCACAGGGGCCGAGGTTCAATCCCCAGCACCACATGCTGTGTCAGCCCCACCCCCCCAGGGCAAGCTGAGCCAGCCATAACATAAATAAATAAAGTTTAAAAAATTAAAAAAAAAGATTTTAAATACCTCTTCCACTTTTTAGTCTTCATGTGCCCCTCTCACTTCTACAAAAAGACTCATCATGTGTCCCACTTGTCCCACTGATCTTTAAATGCCACTTCCCCGGGGAAGTCTGTACTGACCTTCTGGCTTGAGTCAGGTCCTCTCTTATAAAAGCACATGGAATTTAGTGTCTTCCATCAGGTACCACCATATTAATTGCATGATTATACATGTAGCTATAATGTAACGTTCATTTCCTTCTCTAGAATGTAAACTTCATAAAGACAATGACTTAATTCTGTTCATCACCAGCTCTATTTTCACCATAACAATACATTTCTCTGTGCATACAGAATAATTCTTATTGAAATAAGAAATGCACAAATAAATGAGTGAAGACTGAAAGAAGGGCAATCTTGGATGGTACGGGAACGAGGGCCATGGGTCATGTGGTAAGCTCTGGCTATGACAGGGGAGTCAAACCACAATTGCGAGGTTGTGGGAAAGACATTTGTTGGTTTTCCTTTTGCATTAGGATTTGCTAGATATTTTTCTTTCTCCAATTATGTAAGCACATTATTTATTATAACAAGTCTGGTGGGTCTTATATTTGCTCAAATTGAAACCAACCTGTAACCCACTTTTCAGACACATGGTAAAATAGTTTCTGCACAAAAGATGCAGATGTGACTTTGAATTCACTGAACACAGCAGCTCCTGATTAAAAAGCAATTAAATACAGGAATCAAAAGGCACAGGCGAGAGGGGAAAGTTCAATTAGAGGAGAATATTTGCATAAGCCAATTGGAAGATATTTTTTTTCACTTTTACTCTAGAGCTTTAGGAAGCCTATTCACACAGCTGTGAAAGGCCAGTTCAAGCCTGACTTGCAGAGTTGGACAGATCAGGCTCCCTGATTTAAGTGAAGGCTCAGGCAGTGAGAGAGCTGAGTCTGGGGCCAGGCTCAGCCCGAGCTCTGGTATAGCAGGAAAATGCATGCCAACTCAAGTCATTTCCATACTGCCTCAGTTTATCCAATTATGCATGATCTTTGCATCCCCCCCGTAAGTGCCTTCAATTCCCCTGTGCATAGCATGCAGCTCTACTAATGCACAGCTGGAGATTTCCTGATGATCTGCAGAACAGATTCTGGCTCCTAGTCCCCACAAGTGTCTTAGGACAGAGGGCTGCGCAGGGCACCTCTCTCTTGCTCACACTTCCAATGAAAGTCTGTGATAGTTCTGCTCTCTGTTCTCACTAATGGCCAATATTGCATTCTCCCTCCTTCCCAAAATTAGTGGGGCCCACTTGCATGTGATGGTGGAGGAACTTTTTGGTACAGGACATAGAGAAGAGGCAGTGCTGTCCCATTGATACCCCTCTTCATGCCTACATGACACATCACCTGATAGGACCATGAAGAATATCCTTGTGGTGGTGGGAGGCTCTCTTTACATCTCTTTTGGAGAGATCATTACACATAGTGCAGGGGCACTGGGCTCCTGAGCAAGATTCTGTAGGCTCAGATTCGAGCTCTGTTCATTACTAGCTAGGTGACTAAGTTCAGTGTCTTAACCTATCAAATGTGGGTAATAATATGTGACCTCACAGGACTATTGTGAAGATCAAATGGGTAAAACTAGTTAAAAGGCATGCAGAACAATGCCCAGCAGATACAGTAAGTGCTGAAATGGGTAGCTGCTGTAATGTGAATGTAACAAGCTTGACTAGCAGAAAATATCCTTGTTTTCTGCTTCTGGCCAGGGGTCCTCTTGTAGGCTTGCCTGGCACAGATGTGTGAAGATGCTCTTCTCATCATCAGTGTCGTCTAACAAATCAGTCTGACACTCTCTTTAAGTTTTTAATTTGCTGGTACCACTCAGTCCCAGACACTTGGTGAATACTCCTTTCTGTGACCAGCACAACCGTTTTACAATTTGTAGACACCCAAAAGAAAGCACAATGTTTCAGCTGATGAGTTGAGACATGAGTGGTAGAAATGGACAGGAAGGCACAGGGCTGGTGCGCTTACGTAAGCCTGGGGCTGCTCCTTCCAAAGGGCCTTCGGGGACCAGAGAAGAAAGATGCTTGGGCACAGGGTGTTCAGGCTAATCTTTGTGAGAAAGTGCCACTCTTACCCTGCAGATGCTGTACATCTTAGGGCTTCAGAGTCTTCATTGTACCACCAATATTTTATTTCTTTTGTGTATCTAATGGATTGTGATATCTTGAGCATATAATTAAAATAGAACCAATATATTTAGCCAGCATTTACTGAGACACTGCACTAAGAGCTTTCAAACACATTAAATCATTTAACCAATTCTCTATGAGGACGTCCAGATTTCTTCAGAAACCAGGATGCCAGAGAGAACAATTTTTTGATGGATGGAGTCCATTACCAGTTTAGGCCATGAGCCCAGGTGATTGAAAAATGAATAAATCAGGCAATTGTTCTAGTGTTGCAGCTCTCTCCAATGTTTAAACCTTCTGCTACTAATGGAGATATTATCTGACTCTCTTGATGATAAAAGAATTAGCTCATTGAGTACCACATAATCATCAGGATTGCAGCTTTGCTTTTTCACTAGTTCCAGAATGTTGTTTGATTTTTAAACTAAAAGCCTGGCTGATGTCTTTTGCTTCTTTGTGTATGCTTTTTTTTTTTAACCTCCAATGATTTCATTTGTATCATCTGTACTGAAATCTGCATTGTGTGTGTGTGTGTGTGTGTGTGTGTGTGTGTGTGTGTGTGCGTGTGTATGATATGACTTGAAAGAAAGAGAATCTTTTCTCTTTCATGTCTCCTCCTTCATCTGCCTTTATCTCACTCTGAGGTCACCAAGTCAAACTTACTTTGTCAATCAAATCCCCACATCCAAGCTCTTAAGGGAGCTCACCTAGTTCCAGCCCTCCCTAGAGATGGAAGCAGGCAATGGGTGATGGGGTTTCCCACTCCCCTCTGTGGAGTTCAGCACCGGGGGTGAGTCAGAATAGCCATGAGGCTGTCTCTGGCACTAACCCCAGGCCCATTTTTAAATGACGCATCTAAATGTTAATGCACACTTAAGACAACAGAGCAGCTCATACTCTTCCCAAATTGATTCATTTTGCAGTGCGCCTGATGCAATTTACTCAGTATAAAAATGTCTCTAGCAATTAGGGGAACAAAGGGGCAAAGCTGGCAGGCTACAGGGACGACCAACAAAGCAAGATGGCGTGAAAGCTGGGGCCAGCATTAAATTTTTGAATCAGACAGTTTTGGGAATGTCAATAGCAGACAAGAAAGGCCTCTTCTGTCTGCAAGAGAAACTTGAGAATTCTCCCTTGGGAAAAGGAGATGCAAATAGTCTAAGGAATGGCTTTTGTGAAATGTGCTGGTAGCCTCTCTGGTTCCTGTGAGTGCCCGCATTAGTGTGGCTGGATTCAAGTGCTGGGAGGTTGCTACAAGAGAGTGAGCCAAGCCTATGCTTCATCAGTGGTGGAGGAGATTCCACATCTCTGCAGAGCAGTCTCCTAGCCCCTTCGAGGGTAGACTGCTGTAGAAGACTCTGATATCATTTAGTCTGTAAAGTATCCTTAAAAGGATGAGAAACTGCTTTTTTGGGGAGAAATGAGCTCATTCTGTATAATTTAGAATACAAACAAAGGATAAGATGGTAAAATAGGAGAAGGAATTATCATACATATCAAACACTGAAATTATTCTAGGTGCTTTACATATATTATTAAAGAACTACTTCAAAGAGAAATTATAGTATCAAATACAATCATATGTCGCAGTAGCAAGAACATAGTAAATATACAATGTGCTTTAGCTGTCACTGTTAAGAAGAATGTCCTCAGACTTGCCTTCTATAAGGCAAGTCCCACTATTCCCATTTTATGGTTGAAATACTGGAGGCTTAGTAACTTTTTAGAATCCCTGAATAACAAAGTTATAAAGGGAAGATTGTCAAACTCCAGAGTTAAAGCTGAGTGACAGTGAGGTGACCTGTTTTGCAACATGGCAAGCATCCTAGTGGTAACAGCAAGGCAAGGTAAAGCTGGCTGAGCTTTAAAGCATGTTCTTAAGCTGGTGAGGAGTGAAGGTAAGCAGGTTTAATCCAACATCTTTTAGGATATTTTTATGCTACGTGATTCCGTGACTGAAATATTTTTCAAGTTCCGCTATTTGGACTACACCTTTGACCCATAAACAGTCATGTGCTCATATGCAACTGGAGAAGCAGCCATACATTTCAAAGACTCAAGGACCACAGACAGCTGGCATAGGGGTTTTATTTTAATCTAAACCCTGGCACTGCCAATCACCGGATTTCCTGGCTTACATTCTGCAAATAATGAACTTGCTGCCACCAGCTGTCCAAAACCCAGGGACCATCCTTACGTTAGACAAGGTGGCAGAGGGTTAATCAAGGAAACTGACAGATGAGTGAAGCTTTTCTGACACGGAAATCGTCTAGATATACGGAGAGGATGACCCAGTGTGCACCAGGAGATTCCCCAAGGAAGGTGGCCACAGCACTGCGAGGAAGGCTAGAAAACTCCAGACAGCAGAGTAACGACAACACCTGCAGGTAAATAGCCAATGGAATACTGATCAGAATTTTATGCAGGTGAGGAGGAATTTCAGTCCTGAGAGACAAAAACAAAATAATGGAGGAAATCTTCAAGGAACAGTTGGAGAGAAAGCAATTGGAATTCATCCTAGCTTGTCTGAAAAGATAAAACACTCAACAGAGTCGGTGTGGTTAAGTGGGGTGACGTACAGACCAGTAAACTAAGGAAACGGAGAAAGTGGTGGGACATACCAAAGAGAGGTCGTATGTGGAAGAGGAGGAAATATGAGGGAAACAACCCAGAAAATTAGAGGAACTGAAAATAGCATGCAAAGGGCCACGTCTTGATTACGATTCTGTCATTGCTGGCACAAATACCTGACACACAAGCTTAGGGGAGGAAAGGTTTATTTAGCTCACAGTTTCTGGAGGTTTCAAGATGCTGCCCCCACTCTATAGGGACTGGAGGAAGGGCTGGGGTGCTGCCCTGTCAAGGATGATCTGCTCCATGCCTCCTGTGATATAGTGGCCTGGTGGGGCGGGGCATTCTGACAGCGCTTGCGCTGTCAGTTTAATCAGTAGCAACTCTTGGCCACGCCCTCAAGCCCCGCCCTTCAAGCCCTGCCCCTCAGGCCTTGTGCTTCACAGCCCCGTGATTTACACGAGGCTTTGGGGGGACAACTAGATACAAACCACAACGGGCCATCACACAGAACCAGAATGCTCTTACTTCTAGTATCTGCTTGTCGGGGTGGAATGGTCAGGGCTACAAACAAAGGTGACACTGATCCAGAAGAAACCGAGCTGTTATGTAGGTTAGAAGTGCCACTCTGGCCAAGAGATTTCTCCATGTTTTTTAAAATCATGTCTCTAGTTTCCAAAGTGTTTCTGAACCAATGAGATTAGAAGTGTGTTCATTTAATAAGCATTTTCTGAATACATACTGAAGAGATGATAATGATGCCCATCCTTTTGGTCCTAGGTAGGATGGGCACCCACTGAATGGTTGGCAGCAGAGGATTTGTAGCCTGAAATATTTACATGTCAACTCTCTCATCAGGCCTTGATTCGGGGATTTTTGAAAGCCCAGGAAGAACCACTGAGGTTAATTTCAAGGACTCTGGAGAATGTTTGACAGAATTAATAATACAACATAGAATGGCAATCTGGTTTTGGATTCTCCTTTCTCTGTCATACTCCTTCCAGTGAAATAAACTTTGAGTCAAGAAATGGGGCCAGTGAGGAAGCAGCAGAGCCCATCATTATTTTCCTGAGGTTTTATTACTCAGAGGCAGGAAAGGGCCTGGGTCCTTAGGAACCTTTGCCTCTTGGAGCATGCTCTCAAGAAACCTCCCAGGGCTGGCCACTGAATCTCTTGTCTTGGGCCCATCCTGGTTTCAGTAAAATGACTGTGGCCTTCCTGCATGCCTTCCAGAAGACTTACCTACCAGCAGAGGAAAAATCAGCAGTTGTTTGAAAGCAGTGGGAAAACTCATCACCAAGCCTAGTGATGCGAGATGCTCTTAAGAGTAGACATTGTGCCCCATCTGAGTGTAGACTTCATGAATCCTATTAAATTTGAAATCCCATGGCTGTTATCACCCTTCACAAAGGCTCTCAACAATAAGAGAATGAATTTCTGCAAAAGTGAACAGTTTAGCTAGGCATATGCATATGCTACCATGAACAAAACAGAAAGGAAAAAGAGAATTTAGAATGAGAAGAGGCAATAAGAAACCTGGAAGTTCCCTTTAAAGCTAGGAGAAAATGGTAAGCAGAGCTGCGCTTGAGCCGGGAGGCCTTTTCCATTACGATTCCTCTGTCTCCATCATGTGAAGGGCAGGGGCACTGGTTTCAGGTAAGACTTCAGGAAGTAAGAGGGCTGAGACACGGCTCCCTGCAGCCTGACTTCTATGACCTTCAGGAGTGCTGAGAATAACTCCTGATGGTCTTTGTTGCCAGGACTGTCTGCCCCTACGAATGGGCTTCTTCTGCGGGATAAGACCTTAGCAATTTTCCCTTTATTTTGAAAAGGCAAGAAGAAAGATTATATTCCCACCACAGAAAATACCAACTTGAGTATTTATGCAAAAAAATGATTGCTAGGAAAAATAATTGATTCTTTAATGGGAAACTGACTAGAAGCAGCTATGGCATTAGACCACCTCAGGTTCAGGCTTCTTACTAGCACTGTGGTTCTGGGCAGAATACTTAAGTCCACTCAGCCTCAGCTTTCCCCCCTGAAAGAAATATAAAGGGCACCTCTCTCACTGAGTGGCTCTTAGAATCAGGCCAGCACCAGAGAATCAGCACCTGCTCCTCATTATGTTTGCACAAATGAAGGGGAAAATAGGAGAGTGGGAATTCCTCAGACACTAGGTCCTGGGTGTTCCACAGCCAATGGCTTCCTTCTTTGGCTACCTTTATGTGCTGGCACTAGGAGCCAACAGGGAAAGTATATTGATGTCCTGGAGAAGAAGCAGGCAAGTGACAGGGCTGTGATTATCCCAGGGCAGCATGGTCTCACTGGTACCTAACACTTTGTGGGAAACCCAGAACTGCCACACGGTGCTAAAGGAGGCATAAGTCTCTGTGGTAAGAAAGGGAATAAAGAGCATTCCATGAGGAACAACCCACCTTAGCTACTCTTCCTGTAAAGGTAGTGGAATAGGAAATTTCTAGAAACTGGGCTATCTGCAGCCAGAAAGTGGAATAGCTTGTATTGTGAAACCTCTTGCGCTGTGGTAAAACATGTTTGAATCATCCATGGGAACTTGGACTCCTCAATGGGGAGGAACATACTACTAGGGAAGAGAAGGTGAAGAAAGTGCCTGGACCTAACAGAAGTCTCCTGACCTTGGGCCAGGGATATAGCTCAGCAGCACAAGGTTCTGAGTTCGATTCCCAATACTGGCAAAAGAACAAAAAAAAATCTCCTGAGCTTTTGTTGTAGGACAATTGGTCCAAACAGAGCTGATGATGGTGGATGAGTATCAAAGAAGAGACTTTGCTATTTAGGGACTGTCTCTGAAGTATGGGGTGAATTTTATTATCCCACAAGTCAGCATAGACCCAGGAAAAAAAAAAAAAAACTCTTGAGAGATTATATGGGGGACAATGTGGGACAGGGATGGTTTTCAAGTGTCAAACTCAGAGAATTTCACAGCTTCAGCTCGTTACCTGCTTTCTTAGCTAGCCGTCTGAACTTCACATAGGTCTGTTCTCTCCATGGGATAGCCTCTTGCTGTCATGCAGTCAGACTCTTTCCTTCATAACCAGCCCAAGCTCTCCCTGCGCCATCTTTCCTGATGGCCACCAGCACTCCCATGGCGTCCATGTACAACCATCATTGTAGCCCTTTCCTCAGAGCACTGTTACATTTGTTGTTCAATTCCAAACCTCACAGTGAGCTCTTCGAGAGCAGGATGAGCCACGGTTGCCTGCACTGTCTTCAACAAGGTTCATGAATGTTTGGGGGAAAAATGTATAAATGAAGGCATTAATGAGTGAATTTCTTGATACTAGTGGGCTACCATCTAACTTCCTCTATTTGAATACACACACACACACACACACACACACACACACACACAAACACACACACCCTGAGAAATAGCTGCAAGAAACGCTTCTCAGTTGAGAATTATTTCTAGCCATTTGAATTCTTTTTGTATACAACATCTATTTATCATTATGGGATTTGCCAAGATGTCATGCTGACAAGGAAAGGGGCTCCGAGTAGTCACAATTCTCTCATGCTCCTGGTGTTCAATCCATCAACTATCCAGGGAAGAGGAAGGAGACAAAAGCATCCAGCTCAAATGAGCTCCACTACAAGCCTTCAGCCGTCAAATCTTGAAGGCCAGAACTGGCAGAAGCTGATGGTCTTCTCACTTATTTATTTTTTAAATGCCCATCAGTGAAAGCAACCGTGAGTAAAACTTCTACCTGCCAGGAAAGGAACTGTCCTTTGTACTCAGCTTCAACCTTCACACTTTGAGGTGCATTTTGATGGCTGCCTCCTGAACCAAGAGAGGATTATGCATCTGCCCCTGGGTGTGGGTAGAGGGCAAAGATGGCAGTCATCTTTCCACTGATTAGAGAAGATTCTTCCATGAAATACATTATAAAGCTACTTTAAACTGATCTAGTCACCTACTACAGAAGGCCTACTATGTACCAGGCCCTGTGCCAGCCACTGTAAGGAATAAAAAGTTGCACAAGACCTTAAGGCTGTGGCCTAGAATTAAGTGGCCACAGACCAGATGGGTCTTTTTGAGAAGAGGTTTTGCTGATGGATTATGAGAACAGCTCTCAGTTCCTCGGGGCCAGGCATGATGCCAAGGCATAACTGTAGTTTCCTCCCAAGGAAACTACGACCTGAGTAGAGCAGGAGACCTCAGAAGATCTGTGTTGTTCAGGACTGTAGACAGATCACTGAACTTCTCTGAGATTGTGCTTATTCATCCACAAAGTCAGGAGCATGATGTGTAGGACAGATTCTAGTGCAGAGGAAATGCACTGGTGAATGCTGACACACCTGGTAAAGTGAACATGAACGCCGTAAGTAATTGCCAAGAATATTAACAGCATAGAGCCTGTGCCTCAAGAACAAAAACATGACACATGCTTCTGCTGTTCACCTAGAGGAGAGTCAGCATGTGGCATTTTGAAATCTGAAGTATGAAGCAGATGAATGAATAGATGGATGGGTGGATGGAGACTTCCTCTGACTGTGGAAGTTCTGACTTCTCTTTAGTCTGCATTGTATTTTTTTCTTAGTCTCCTTTTGCTTTGAAAATCCTATAGCAGTTAGGACTATAGAGGAATTGCACTTGTGTCCATGAATAAAGGCCAACTGAATACAACCTTAAGTAGTTCCCAGCTCACCCAGCTTGGGGATACAGAGGCAGGGTTAGGTCAAAGTCAGATAGTGTTGTCACTGGCCTGTTTGGCCCCGAGTGGAGAAAATATCCATCCTGTACATTACCTCATTCCACCTTTCCAGGTTTCTTTGCATTTTTTTTTTTTTTTTTTTTTTTTTTTTTTTTTTTTTTTTTTTTTTTTTTTTTTTTTTTTTTTTTTTTTTTTTGTCTTTTTGAGACAGGGTCTCGCTATGCAGTTGAGGCTGGTCCTGCACTCACTTTTGTAGCCCAGGCTGGTCTCGAACTCGCACCAATCCTCCTGCCTCAGCCGCCCAAGTGCTGGGATTACAGGCGTGAGCCACCACGCCCGGCTTCTTTGCATTTTTATCTTTATTTATTTATTTGGCACAAGGTCTTGCTATGTAGCTCACACATAGAGACCCTTCTGTCTTAGCCTCCCCAGCACTGGGATTACATAAGGTTGCTCCACCATACCTGGTGTCAGCGGCTGGTACTGTATAAGGGATTGAACCCGAACCCTTTTGCTTATCCGGCAGGCACTTAGACTGCTGAGCTATCTCCCCAGCCCTTTCACTTTTGTTTTTGCTGCTTGGTAGATGGTAATATAAAGCTATCCGCTTATGTAATCACATAGCTGAAACTGAGTGTTATCCATGATTCTTAAATTTTAATGCATACCAGAATCCCTATGGAGCTTTCTAAAACTACATACGCTTATGCCCCATGCTAAGATGAGTAAAATCAGGATGGCTCAGGATGGGACTCAGTGAATTTTTAAACATGTGTGGCTCTGAGCTGTACCACCAAAGCTTGAAAACTTTAGTGTTAATGGCTGAGGTTCTGGTTACTGAATAGAGAGCCAGCATTTCATTACTCACTCAATATGGAGAAAAATATGGTAAATCGGGGCACAGTCAATGGGCCTGGTGCTCTGAGACCCTGGTTAGTGAATACAAGTGGTTACTCCAAGGAGGACAAGCATGAAAGCCCTAACCTTGGCTCTTATGTTTATTTTTTTCCACAGCCCTGGGTAGCCTAGGGGAAGGGCAATCCTATACCCTATGGAGGGACAATCAAGGAGACGTGAGGCACTCTTTAGCTCCTGACATTAACTGATTTTTTTTTTTTTTTTGTATTTTAATACAGGGTCTACAGGGTCTCACTACGCAGGTTGGACTCATAGTGGTCCTTCTGTTTTCAGCCTCCCAAGTGCTGAGATTACAGGTGCACATCACCACACCTGGTCTCAAGCGCCATCTCAGCATGCCCCGGGGGCGGGGCTGATGCTGGGGACTGAATCCCACCACTGAGCCTGTCCACTGAGCTATGTGGAGAGCCCATTTTAATCAATTTATTTCCCATAATGTGCCTAATGAATGCCACAATTATTGCCATTGTACGGATAAGAAAGCAGCAGCTCATAAAGATTCGGTGACTAGCCTAAGCTCACATCGTGTGTGAGGTATGACCTCCAAAGACAGTAGGTCCTGAGTGTCATGATCACCTGTGCTTATAGAATTCTGAGCTGCACAATTATTTTTGTGCTAAGAAATCTGGAAAAGAAGCCCCTGACAGGCTTGCGTGTAAGTTTTAAGGCTTTTAAAAATTATCTTTAAAGCCTTTGAATGGCTCTTTCTTTTTAGTGTAAATCATCCAGACATTAAAGCCCTTATTGTATATTTATTAGTGTGTTATTCAGACCAAGGGGAAAAAGAGAGAAGCTGACTCCATGGATGACTTTGAAAGTGAGAAAAAGCTGGGCCTGAAATTAAATTATTGTGACATTGCCACTCGAGGGCATCAATTTCAATAAATGATCACCTTTTCTATTACTGATGCCATTTATCACGCAGAGAGGATTGGAGGAGAACTTTCGCGGGATGCTGAGTATATGGGCTCTGATTTTCCTGTACGGCCCAACTCACAACAGTGCCCTGGGAAGTCTGAGGTTCACCCAGTACAGCTTGGACAGAGAAATCAGTTATCTCTTCAGAGGCAAATGCCGGTGGCACCTTTTCACGGTGTCCTCCCTTGTCTCACTCAGGCTGGGTGTTGACAAAGAAAAAAAAAAGCTAAAGTTGTACACATTAGGGTATAAGTCCCTATGGATGAGTAGGGAGTGACTGCCCTCATTTTTAAAGGATTCTAAGGTTGAGGGGCTGTGTCAGGCACAAACCTGGGGCTTTGTGCCTGCCACCCAAACACTACCACTGAGCTGCATATCCAACCCATAAACTGGGCATTGAAAAACTAGAAGGACCAAAAAGGAGAGAAGTAGAGAGAATTGCTTCATGCTGCCTCAGTCATAGGTGGCATCTTGACCAAGAGTCACTAGCATGGCAGGGACGGAGAGCAGCAGTGTTTAGCCACAATCTCCACTTGAGAAGATGACGTACTGAAGGGCTGCAGCTGTACATAACAATGAACCCTCACCTCCTGACACCCACAGAGCAACTTCTGTTTGGGGCACAGTTGGCAGCTGCTATTAGCACCATTACTGTTTTCTTTAATGGCTGGCATTCTTATTTAAGATTGCATTTTGAGACTTCCAGGAAGATAGGAGAGTTGTGAGCAGGAGCGAAAGAGTCTCTCTGAGACCTGATGTCTGAACATAGGAATATAGCAACTCAAGGAGGAGAAGAAGGAGGGAAGTGAGTCCCTAGGACCCAGGAAGGATCTGAAGAGATAATTGAAGCCCACAGGGAGAATGAAGAGACAAACTTCAATGAAAAAGGAGGAGTAGAAGCAGGAAGAGGAGGAGCAGGACAAGACAAGCAGTGCTTTCTCCCTGAGCCTGAAATCACTATGTGGGAAGGTCTGCTGAAAACATTAGATGCATGGTGACATCTGGCAACTGCAGAGGCCTCTGACCTCAGAGGCTTCCACAGACAAGTATATCAGTAGACACAGTGGACTGCAGTGGATTGCAGTGCCTGTATATTGTTGAGCCTGACCTCCTCCAAAAGAGGGAGATTGGCCAGGGACCATCTTGGAGAAAGGCCAACTGAGTTAGGGACTCAGAGCAGCTGCCAGCTCCATCTGGTGCCTCCCAGCCAAGATCAAGCCTGGAGCAGGTTTGTAGACTGCATTAGACTGGGTGGGTCTGGTTTGAGCTTGGAGGCCTGGAGGTCAGCTTGATCTTCAGTGGAAGTAAGGTTGCTGGGTTCAACATGGATCTCCACTCTGTCTGTCCATATTGTCTGCCAGTGGTAAAAGAGAAACATCTGGCAGTGGACACTTTTTTTTCTTTTCTTTTTTTCTACTTTTTTTTTTTTTTTTTTTTGGAGGGGGAGTTCTTCTTGATTTTGTATGAATGGAAATATAGTTCCTAGTTTTTTGTCACTCTTCTGTTTTGTTTTTTCTCTTTCCTTTCTATCTTCTGCACCAGTTTCTTAGAGTTTACTTGATCTTTTGTCCTCCAGCCTAATTTCTAATCACTGCCTTTTCTTCTATTTCTCTACTTTTCCCCGAACTCATTTTAAATTTTCTCCTGTGAGGATAAAATCGAGGACTTATTTACTGCATACGATTTTCTCGCTTGTTGTAGATTTTGTTGTACAACCACAAATGTAGTTCATATAGCTAAAGATGGCAAATTAATAGTTTCCTCAGTTTGTCATTTTGTAAGCTGTTTGATGTTATCATTATTACTGTTGTTGCTGTTTGTATCCATTTAATCAAAATCACATACTTGTCCTAACCAGTCATTTTTCTTGGTATAATAAGCCTGAGATTGCCAAAAGGCCATGAAAATGCTATAGACCAGTGCCACAGAACAAGGGGCTGAGATAAGTAGGCAGCAACTTCTCATCTACAATAAATGGAAGAAGTAGGATCTTGCAACAGACTCAAAACCCAAAAGCCAGCTATACTGAAAGGTACCTCTGAGCAGTAAACCTTTCCTAAAGGTTTAAAATACTAGAAATAAATCTGCTCACAAGCATCAAACCAGGAATTAAACTAAAACAAAATGAGAAGACATAAATAAGATGCAATCCCAAGTGATCAGCTCTCCAAAGACAAATCCAGTGGGCAATGAGGTGGAACAATTGGAAAGCCTCCCACCTGGACTCTCTGAAGTGCTGAAAGCAGAAATAACCAAGGAGATGACAGAGGCTCTAGAAAAAATAAGATCAGAAATAACTTCTCAGATCACTACAGAGATGGTGACCATGACTCTAGAACAGATGTACCGAGAAATTTAGCAAAATAAGGGAACTGTGAATACTCAATATAGGAAAGAATGGAATCTATAAAACAGATTCAAATAGATATCCAGGACATTAAAATTTTTGTTAAAAGTATGTGCAGCAGAATGAGTCAATATGTGGACAGAATGACATAAAATAAACAGGACTGAAGTTAGAGATCATGAAAAAACAAGAGATTTCTTAAAAATAGTAAGGGACCTTAAGAAATTAGTTCAGCAGCTTCTAGCTGATGCAAAGGAAAATAACATAGGATTGATCAGAGTCAATAAAAAAAAACTGCAAATGGTATAAAACCCTGTTTACAGAGTCTTGGTAGAAAATTTCTATGGCAAGAAGAAATAATTTGATCTACAGTAAGTGAGGAGTACAGTATTCCAATTAGACATGATCCAAAAAATCTATAGCAAAGCATATAATTATCAAGGTTCCAAAGATACAATATAAGTAGTGCATATCAAAAGCTATTAGAGAAAAGAAACAAATCACATATAAAGGAAAGCTCGTCAGAATCACAGCAGACTCCTCACCACAAACACTTGAGTCAAGGAGTGCTTGGAGTGAGGAAATTCAAGCTCTAAAAGAGAATAACTTCCAACCCAGATGGATGTACCCCACAAAACTATCTTTCAAAATTCATGGAGAGATAATATACTTCCATGACAAAGAACATCTGAGGAAATTCATGAATATCAAGCTAGCATTCAACATTTTCTAAGGAACATTCTACAGAGATACCAAGAATTACAACGCTATGAACTCTAACAAAATGACTCCATAGACAATGAAAGTAATTAAACAGAAGGGATAAAAAGAAATCTGACAAAAGGAAAATAATACAACAAGGTTAAGTGAATGCATATCAAATATAATCATCAATGTTTACGGGGTCAACTCACCAATAGAGGGAGACTGACACAATGAATCAAGAAGCAAGATGCAGCAATATTCTGCATAGAGGAAACACATTTAATTTAAGAAGAAATTTATAGATCAAAAGTCAAAGGATAGAAACAGAACCACAAGCAATAAGAACCCAGAAAAATAGGGGTAACTCTTCTATTTGCAATCTAAATTTATTTCCAGCCACCACTGATTAAAAGAGACAAAGAAGGTCACTACTTCCTTATAAAGTGAACAATACATCAGGAAGGGATAACAATCATAAATATATATGCACCAAGTACCAGTGAATCCAGCTATATAAAACAAATAGAACGACACATGAAAAATCAAATAAACACTAATATAATTTTAATGGAGAACCTCAATACACCACTGCCACAAATACACAGATCAAGTAGACAAAAATTAACAATGAAATAGTAGAACTGAACTTTTAAACTTTTGGACTTAGTACATGTCTACAAAGCTTTCTACTCCACAGTTTCACAAAGCACACTCTTCTCAGCTGCACACAGGACATTCTCCAAAATAGGCTACATATGAATTAATACAGTATGCTTAAGTAAATTCAAAGGAACTGAAATTATCTCATGCATATAATCAGATCATAGTGCAATGAAATTTGAAATCAAGTAAAAACACCCATAAGAGCTTCACAAATATGTGTAAATTAAATAACCTCCTAGCCAATGAGTCACAGATGAAATTAAGAAAGAAAATAAAAACCCAACAAAAAACAAACAAACAAAAGCATATGTCAATCAATAAATGCAATACACAATATTAAAAGATCCAAAGGAAAAAAACATACGATCATCTCAATAGATGAGGAAAAAGCATTTGACAAAATCCAACACTCATTTATGATAAAACCTTACAGAAAGTTGGAATATATGGTCTTTATTTCAACCCAATAAAAGCTGTCTATGACAAACAAACAGCCTATCTCATACCGAATGGATAAAATCTGAAAGCCTTCACTCCAAAATTAGGAGCAAGACAAGGATGTCCATTATCACCACTCCTATTCAGTATAACTGTGGAGACAGTATCCAGAGCAATTAGACAAGAGAAAGGACTAAAAGGACAAGAATTTAAATTGTAAGTATAATTATTTGTGTGTGGCATGATGCTATACATAGAAGACTCCAAAGTCTTCATCAAAAGATTTCCGGGTTTCCTAACTACATTCAGTAATGTTGCTTCATTCAAAGTCAGCATTTAAAATCAATACTATTTCTGTATACAAGTAACAAACCCACTGAGAAAGAAATTAGGAAAACAATGTCTTTCATAATAGTATCTAAAACAAATGAAGTACCTAGGAATTGATCTGACAAAGATAGTAGAAGGTCTCTACATTGAAAACTCCAGTACTCTGAAAAAGGACATTAAAGAGGATATCAGAAAGAGGAAAGATAACCCATGTTCTTGGGGGAGAAGAACCAATGTAGTGAAAGCGGTCATACTTCCAAAAATTGCTTTGCAGATTTAATGCAATCCTGATCAAAATTCCAATAGCATATCTCACAGAATTAGTCAAAAACAATCCTAAAATTCATTTGGAGCCAGAAAGACCTAGAATAGCAAAGGCAATTCTGGGCAATAAAAGTAAGGCAGGGGCATCACAATCCTTGACTGGAAAGTATACTGCAAAGCTACTTGAATAAAATCAACATCATACTTGTAGAAAATATACCCCAGGGTAAGTGGAACAAATAAGATGCAGAAACAACTCTAGATATATTTAATCATCTTATTCTTGACAAATACCTTCACTGAAAAAGGATAGCCTCTTTAATAAATGGTGCTAGAAAAAGTGGCCTTCCATGTGCTGTAGATTAAAACTGGACCTATATCTTTCATCATGCACTAAACTAAAATAGAAATGGATCAAAGATCTAAACAGTAAAACAGAAATACTGTATCTATGGAAAGACAGAGTAGGTAAAACTCTTGAAGATATCAGATTAGGCAAAGACTTTATGAACAACTGGGATCTCATCTTACTAAAAAGATTATTTTTTCACAGCAGGAGAAGTCACCAACGAAGTGAAGAGATAATCCACAGTGTGGGAAAAACATTTTTCCAGCTGTTCTTCATACACAGGACATCTAGAATGTATAAAGAAGTGAATAAAATCAGACGCCCCAAATTTAATGTCCCAATCCAAAAAATGACCATCTGAAATGATTATACGCATCTCAAATAAAGAAGCAGCAACAGCAAATAAATATATAAAAATGTTTAATATCATTGGTCATTTGAGAAATGCAGATGAAATCCACTGAGATTCTATATTACCCCAGAAAGAATGGCTATTGTCAAGAAATCAACCAACAAGAAATGCTGATAGGGCTTCAGGGACAAAGAATCCCTTCTCTACTGTTGGTGAGAGCATAGACTAGTGCAGCCACTGTGCAAATGAGTATGAAGATTCCTCAAACAACTAGGCCTAGAGGTTCCACTCAACCTAGATACTGCCCTTCTTAATATCTTCTCCAAAGAAGTAAAATCATCATACCACAGCAATACCTGTGTGCCCATGTTTAGAGCAGCACAGTTTGTGATGACTACATTTTGGAAACAGCTCAAGTGTTCATCCTCTGATGAAGGCTAAAGATGTGGATTTTGCTATACAATGGAATACTATTTTAACATACCAAAGGAGACATTTCTAACTGAATGCATGCCACCTCGGGATATACTCTTCAGTGAAATAAGCCAGACACAGATGTAAATACAGCGTGTTTTCTCTAGTGTGAGGAACAGAAATTGTAAATAAAGACCAGAATAGATAATAGATATTATGAAATAGGAAGTAAATGTTCAAAGGAGAAGGGACATTAGGGGGAGGGGGAAACAAGGAAGGGTACAGAGCAAAAAAAGGAGAAGAGAAGGCAAAATGAAACAAAGCCTGTGTAAATAAGGAGGAAAAAGGGGGTTGGAGGGAGGGTAGGGGAATGAGAAAGAAAATGAAACAAGTTGTGTCTTGAATATGTACCAATTTCCTATGGTGAGTGTGATCTATCTATCTATCTATCTATCTATCTATCTATCTATCTATCTATCTATCTATAATGTACCAATAAACTTAATTAAAACAAATAAAATTTCTTTTGTCACAGCGTGTTAATATTATACACTGACATGTTTGAGAAGTTGGTGTATATAGTTAACATATGCTAGTTACAGCTGGAGTCTTGGATCAGAATTTACAGCCTTGGTTGCTGGGTAGGTCAGCAGTAGATCACTGGTTTAAGTGCTCAAGGTCCTTGGTTCAAGGTCCAGGATGGAAAAAATAAATAGTGAACCATCACAGATAAGAGGAACGGCACAGGCCTGTGACTCTAGCCCTCTCGAGGCAGAGGCAAGAGGACTGCAAGCTAGAGCCCCGCCTGGACAGCTTAGAGCCTTACCAAGACTCTGTCTAAAAATAATAAGAAAAATAAATCTGGAGAGTCAGTTCAGAGCGAAGGCCCTGGGCTTGATTCACAGTACTGCAAAAATACATCAAGAGCAGCAGTTGTGCTGCGACCCAGCCCAGACGGGGTTTTTCTTTGGTGGGGCAGATGGCTGGAGGTTTGCACCCAGGGACAGTGAGTTAAAGGGTTTCCTGCTGTAGCTACTCCACTAGGAGACTGATGGGAAGAGACCAGGAGCGCTCTGGCGTGCCAGTCTGCCGACATTCTGGGTTGGTCTTAGTGGGCAGTTGGCCCTGCTCGCAGCACACCATATCACACCTGCAGGCCTCAGGTGTGACAGAAGCCCCATGGGAGGACACTGATCGCAAGCATCTCCTGGGTCTAGCACTCAGGTCCTGCAGAGGTGTGGCTGTGCGCTGAGGAGAATCTTAGCTGTCTGCCACCTCTGTGGTGGGGCTTCTTCCCGTTGTGAAATGCCCCCTGACAGCTTCACCTAGCAAGTATCACCAAACCCTTTTGATTCAAAACTCCTTTTCAAGAATTAGTAATTCAGGTGATCACCAACTTCAGTACCCTCAAGACCCAGTTCTCTCCACACACGGCATAGTTCTGGTCACACATAATGAAGTCTCTAGACATTCAGTGTTGCAGGAGAAAGCTGTGTTCTTGGAGGGGCAGAAATACTTGAGCTGAATGTGTGAGTGGGAGCTCTGGAGAATCCCTCCCATGCCCTGAAAACCACCATTCCTTAAGATTATGTTCCTGCAGCCAGAACAGCACTGACTATACCTAACCAGTTGCTGCCAAATTGATCTTTCTGAAACACCTCAGAGTAGCAGTGTGGTACAGCTGGCTGCTCACTATGCAGGAGTAGGGGCTGGCAGCTTCGGTTGTCCCTACTGGCCACTGAGCTTAGCTCAGCACCCTGCTAACTCTGAGCCAGTGTAAGCGCGTGCTGTTTTACTTGTGTCTTCCTTAGTAGACTGGGCATTCCTTGAAAGCTATGACCTCACCGTCTTCAGCTGTGCTATCTTTGACACCTGTTACATGAGAAGCACTCAGCCCATGGTGGGGAAAACAACATATAAACAGAAAAGGAGCTAACGTTTGTTAAGTGCCTGCTACAGTCAGGCACAATGCAAGATACTTTCCTGATGCCATTTACACCTCACGATATTAAATAGATATTATCACAGTCATTCAACTTTGGACACTCAGTTTTAGCTAAGAAGTCCAGTATCTGTTAGATTCTGTGGCCAGCTGGCCTGGGACGTTTGGCAGGCCTGGTTTCTCTGTCTCTCCTTTGGTCATTCTAACCAGGCCAGAGGAGCAGACTGGGCACTCATCTGCCTGTCCCCCGGGAGACCCTGACTCAAGCCAGGCTGCCTTGGCAGACGCGGCTGCTCATGCTCTGTGATTTATCAGCCCTCACACCCTCTGCTGCTTTCCAAGAGACTAGGAAGGAAGCAGCTGCTGTGTATCCCCAACTGCCTTTGCCCGGCCCTGGATGCTTCAGGGAAGCTTCTGCTCCCAGCGCTGCAGCAGAACTCATGACTCAGGGGCTTCTGGGGACCTGGTGGTGTCTGACTTGTCATTCCTCAGCCCACTCCTCTGAGTCAGGCTCTCCCAAGCTGACTGCAGTATTTCTCCCTTGTGGTGACACTGAACGTTGTTTTCCATCTTCTTGTCCCCAAACCCTCATCTCCTGTTAGAAGAGGAAGGCGGCCCCATTTATAACTATCACAGTCAGCATCACCAGGATATCACCGTGTTCCCCTTGCTGCTCTGAACACCACACTACTGAGGTCATCACTGACATTAAAGGGAATGAGCTTCCAGTGAGGCTGGCCACTGGATTCTTGAGATGGGCTCTGACTCCATAAACAGACACATCTCAGTCTCTTCTGACCCCAGACTCTGAAGAGAGCAAAGCAGGTTAGGATATTCAGCGATGGTGCCTCTCATATTTGCATTACATTCCGAGTGTGCAAAACCATTCTACCTTCATTACCTTGATCCCATAGTAACATGAGGGCAGGGCCAACATCATCGTTCTCACTCTACAGATGAAGGAACTGAGATTTTGGGAGGGATGGAAAGCACTTGTAGCCACAGAGCCTATTCACAGAATATTCTTGGTAGCAGAGCTAACTTTTTATATTCTGCGCACCTGTATGGCCCTAACAAATAAGAAGTGCTCAATAACTTGAGTTCACAGACTAACAGATGCTGACGAGTAAGGGTTCCAATTCAGAGCGTGTCATTCACAGCCTGATGCTGTGAATTATACAGCTGCACTGTTGTGGCTCGAGCTCTTACAGAAATGGATAAAAATGAAATCTTGCCAGATAGGTTTAGAGCACCCCATCCTGTCCAGCCTGTGATACTGGGTAGTCATGTGGCCTCACTGAGTCTCCTTATTCATAGAACTGAAGTGAGCAGCAATAACTTAATGGCTATTTAATTCCTTGTGTTGTGTTAAGCAACAAAATGCATGTAAAATTCATAGAGTAACTGGACAGTGCTCTAGATAGTGCCAAAGAGGTGTTATCAGTGGTGGTTATTACTCAAAGAAAGGGCCTTATAATTCTTTGTAATCCAGTCCCGGGACAGTGATTGACACTTACGCATGAGTACAGACCTTTGTCTACTCAACATGAAACTCATGATGTGACTGGAAGTGACTTCTCCTGGGCCTCAGTCCCCACATCTGCACACTGTGAAGGTTCAGCCAGGTAAATCCCAGTGTCTCTCAGATCTAAACTGTTCCATCAGTGCTTCTTGTGGGAGTAGTTGTGCTTCCTGCCAAACATGGAGGTCACTCCACAATGACTGGAGGAGAGTTTTTTGATTGTCACAATTTAGGGAAGTGCTATCAGCCTCTATTGGCACACAGATCTGGGATGCTGGGAGAAAACAGACAGGCTATTCCTGTGCAAAAGAACTGTCCAGCCAAAATGTCAGTTTTGTGAGGTTGAGAAGCACTGTTCTAACTCTCTACCAATGTCTAGAATTACTTGGTTTCTTGTGCCTTTTAGCTTACCAAGATACCCAGAGGAGCAGAGTTCTTTAAGGCAGTAGGTAGACCATTGATTGTTCCTTCAACTGCCACTTTCTACCCTCATTTTGTTGAAGTGAGGAGTCTGGGCCAGGTATCTTTAATTTAAATTTGGAATCATTGTTGCTATTCATTAAACTTCGAGATGGCTCTGCCAGGCCTAGAGGAAGACATCTCTGTATCTGGCATTCACAAAGCCTGAGACAAAGCCCCCGTACATGTCAGGGCAGCCTCAGGCAAAATTGTACATCATTCAATTTACCCTAGTATAATCCCAATCCCTCTCTCCTACCTTAATGCATGTCCTTCAGCGAGCAGCCCAGACCATCTGGTGATGGAGAAGTTGGATTGGGAAGAGCATGCCCTGCTCATATTGGTGACTGATATTGCTGACTAGACTAGCTGCTAGACTAGGGCAGTTCCTGGCCGGTTCACACCATGAGATTATGGTCCTGATTACACCAACTGTGGAGGGAAGCCTGACTCTGAAGATAGGAACATTGTATGCCCAGGGCTCATCTGCTTGAGGAGCCAAGGGACCTAATTCATCTTTCTCTTGCAAGATTCTTTTACCTTCACTTTTGCTTTTCCACCCCAACTCCAAATTCCTGCTTGAGACTCTGGGTTTTCTGGGAAGAGCATAAACAAGAGAGAAGAGATATGGAGTCCAGTTTAGGCTATGTCACTTTCTATTTCCTCCCTCCGCTTCAATTTCTCATCTGTTAACTGAGAATTCACTTGGTAGTTATGAGCACACAGAGGTAAAATAGAGAAAAGCCTTTGCAAGGTGTATGGCTGACTAGTGATTGTCTTCCTGCCTACTCACAGGGAAATGAGCATTGCTACGCAGGGTGTGCTAAATCCCTCTGGCACCTTTCCTCTCACACTCACGGATATTCTCAGCCTGCCTTTCAAAGAGATCGCTGATTCTGCTCCCTGCCAGGATATCAGTGATTCTCCACTACACCCACCCAGCTCCGCAGAGCATCAGCCTCCCTGGTCATCCAGGCTGTGTGGGGAAGGAATGTTGAGTGTGTTGCTCAGAATAAACAGCTCACGAGGCCAGGCAAATGCCAAGAAGTTGGCCCCATAGACAGGACCAGCAGCAGCCCTGCCCATGGATGGAAGACTGTACCGTTTGAGGTTGTCTCTGGAAAGGAGAGGCCATGCAGATGAAGGCCTGGCACCAGAAGGCAGCTCTTCTGGAACAATGGATATCCTTGATTACCCTGACCCCTGATATTTTTGATTTATGGGAACTAGAACAAGAGGTACTGATGGCTGGAACCCTCCTACTCACCCAGAGAGACATTTCAATATGAACTTAGGCATGGAGAAAGTATTCTTCCTGATGTCAACGTGTCATTCGTGCTAGAATTTCAGGAGGCTGTTTTTCTTCTAAGCACAACTGGATACAGATAGGTCAGCAGGACACAGTGGGGAGGAGACTTCCAAGAAATCACTAAGAAGGTTGTACGCTCTTTCTGGAAGAGCAATAAGCAGGATTCTGCACTGTGTACTGCAAGGATGAATGATGGGTCACTGCTCATATGGGAACTTCTGAAAAGGTGTTTTGTTGTTAGGAAACCAAATCTAAGCACAGCTGCAAGTCAGCTGGCTTTTTCTTGTAAACATGCCACAAAGCATCCTCCGTCCTTATTGAGTATAAAGCAATAAAATCTGTAGACCCTCAAAACTGAGAACTTAGGGTGGTATTTACAAGCATGAAATTAGCAAGAATAAAAGAGAGGCTGAGATGCTCCCACTGAAGTTCTCTTCCCAGTGCCACTCCTCTTGGAAGGAGGACTGACAGATGGCTGAGTAAGCAAGATCCTTAGAAAGCTCAGAGGGTTTAGCTGTCACAGGCAGGTGTGACTTCAAGGTTGTGGACACTGTGGGAGTTCAAGGAAAACGTTCTATTCTAATGGTCACTATGGTGATATTGGTGTGGTACTCTTAATTCTGTTCTAAGGCTCCATGTTCTTATAAGATCTGCTAGGGTGAAGATAACATTTTTTTTTTTTTTCTTTTCCTTTCCTGCTCAAGTTCTGCTGGTAAAACCCAGTTTCAGCATATTAAATTATTTTAATTTCAGCCATTTAACACTCTTTTAAGCTGTTTTCTTCTTGGCTTCATCTCGACTGTGGGGAATCAATATTTTTAACATCCACACATAAAATGCCACTCTGACAGCTGGTCCTCTGGCCTTTGGAAGAAGCACTAGCCAAGTGGGTCAGGGAGACCCACAGATCAATGGCTGAGACAGTACCCAGGGCATATTAGTAGTACTGGCTCAAGCTGGACCTACCTAGCCTCATAACCATCACAGAATCTGGAAATGTGCATCAAAAAGCCAAACCACCTTGATAAAGCCAATTCTAGACGCAAGACTTACCCATGCTTCCCTGGTGTGGGCACCAAGAGAATCTCTCTTCCAGCCTCGTTGTGGGGCAGCAGCTGAGCGATGTACCGCCCAGAGGGCTGCAGATGCCTGTGCACAGAGACAGCCAGCGCGCAGTGCTCGCTCCTGCTCCTCATCCACGGGCTGAGGATCGTATGTTTGGAGTCTGCTGAGGTGTTGAGAAGGAGGAAGGAGCCTGGAAAGAAGCAGGGGAAGTGAATCAGCAGATGTGTCACGGCAGCTTGCGCACCGGCAGTCCTGTTCAGGGTTTAAGAGACCAACAGCATCTAAATGGGAGATGTCACTTTTTTCTCATGTTCTCTGGCACTCGTAGGCTTCCTTCTTGGCTTTCATTTATAAACAGTATGCCTGATGTGGATAGATGGAGGTTGGGGGTGCACTGGCTTTCTAACCTATTAAGTTAAGGGTCTAACATTAGCTCCCCTAACTACCGCCTCTGTTCTTCAGTCTCAAGTTTTTGATCTATGAAACAAGAATAAAAACATGTACCTCAAGGGATTTGTTCCTTTGCTTATTAAGTAAGCAACCCTAGGAGCAGCACGAACTTTCTTAGGTTTTAGTTTCCTTGCTTATAAAGTGGGTTGAGAAGGGTTGGCTGTGTTCAACAATCTTTGAAGATCCAGTTCAGCTCATGGCTTCATGAGTCATATGAGTTTGCAACTGGTCTCCACAAAGAAAGCCCTACAAATCCGTCCTGGTGCCGTGCTTGTTGCCAAGTTTTCCTCTGGGACATGCCAACCCTTATTCCGGTAGCACAGGCCAAATGACCTACAAGAAACCCACATTTGTTGAGCTTACAGTCAGTATAAAAGTACAGCACCATTTTATTGTTCCAGGCATCTCTCTGATGCATTAATTTTGTTGGCTGCACTTCTCACTGAGGTTTTGGACTAGTAGATGCTGCTCTTTTTTCTTGGAAACCTACTATAACAAGATCCTTAACTTCCCCAGGGAAAACCAGCTAATAAGTGCTCAGTCTTCTTAAATACCCTCCCATTCTAATACTCCAACACCTGCCTTTCAATGTGTGGCTAACCCAGTTAATCAGTTATGCAAATGACCTACAGCCTGTAATAAAGAATGATGCAGATGAAAGTTAGGGGTTCCTATGAGAACAGTATTTTCCAGGGAGAGGTAATTGGGTCAGGAGTTAGAGGTAATGCTTCCTAGGTGATTTATATTTTATCCCCAGCTTACAGTGAGAGGAGTGTTCTTGCCATGGGAACAGAGGAAAAAGTAAGGAGTTAGAAACACAGGCCCAGAGTTGGAAAGAAGATCAAATACAATCCCTTGCTTTTTTAGAAGTGAGTGATAAAAGTCATAGTGTCAAAGGTGAGGCCCGGTGTTAGGCTGTGGAATGTGGAATTCTAATCACTGTTTTGTGTGTGTGTGTGTGTGTGTGTGTGTGTGTGTGTGTGTGTGTGTGTCTTCTTCATTATTAGCAGTGTCTTTTGGTTTAAATTACAATCAGGGTACCTGTGTCCAGGACATATAGTTCAGGCAGCTAAGAAGAAGCAGAATCAGATAGTCATTTTGCCAAAGCCATCTTTCTTCTCAGAAAGAGTACAAGTGCACTTCATTCCTTACTTGCTCTTTTCTCCTCTCAAATTCTTTTTAGTGGATGTCTGTTTTGAGCAGCCATCCTAGCACAGCCCTGTAGAAATGAACTACGCATGTCTCTGGCCTTCAAGGAATTCCAGGTTGAAAAGATGTCTGTAAGAACTATACTCATAAGTAGAGGTTATAAAGTCATAACACACATAAGGTGCTTTGGTAGATGTCAGGAAGATGACTTTAAGTTGGGTTGGGAAGATGCAAAGAAAAAGCTGCTCACACTAGGTCTCCCAAGGGAGAAAAACAAAGACATTGAAAGAACCATCACACACAAATTGACAGGAAGAGGGGTAAAGACATAAAAGTAGAAAATGTTGAGTTGCAGAGTGGGATATATGGGACACTTGGAAGACAGAAAGAGTAGGATGACAGAAGGTGGAACCAGAACTTAAAGAACATGTAATACTTGGGTGAAGATTCCCTATTTTATTTTGTGGATAAGGGAGCTAGACATTTTGAGCAGGTGCATGACACTGTTAGAGAGGGACTTCCAGAAGACCGATCTGATATGGCAGTGGGCAACTTCATCCTACCTCACCACATTTAGAGTAGGATACGATCAAGTGAAAATTTGATGTCTTCAGCATGTGTCTACTGTAAGCAGAGGCATTACCTTAGAAAACTTTTTTGGGGATTATTGGGGTTTCTAATTCCGGGTTAGTGTGTATCTACCCAGAGTTGCTGACAGTCTGGGACATATCTCTGGTGATATAGTCTTGTCCTAGACTCTTTGAGGATATAGTTTGAGGTTAGGATGCATTTACAAATAAAGGAAGAAGAAGTTTACCTTAATCTGCAGCCTTCCACTGATGTTTCTAAGTTTTAGACAGTTGAGTTCAAAGCAGTGGTTTATCTAGTTACTTGAAGAACTCAGGAAAAATGGAGAGGAGGTCCCACTTCTTCTCAGAAAGAGTACAAGTATGCATGTATGTGGAGCCTCAAAAACCAAGCTGAGGGTGCTGGGGTGTCACATCTGAGAATTCACCCTTCATCTTTGGGTGTGAGGATGCATGTAAATTCTGTCTCCGTTACTTGGTAATGCAGCACTTCAATAATGAGACTTTCAAAGCTGACTAGAAGATGGATTATGTTCCCAGTTCTAACATATGAGATGATATTTATATGAATTTTATTTTGTGCAACTGAACTATTAATAAGAGCCTGAGCTTAAAACATTTTCATTCACAGTGAAGCTCTACAGTTGAGAGCTATCTTTTTATCAACAGTTTTTCCCACACAAAAAAGGAAAAAAATACATTTCATAAGCTCCTTAGGATATTGTCAGTATAAATCTTTTAAAGTCAGTGAGGATCTCTCTCTTCTCTCCCTCTTTTCTGGTTCCTGTTTGTTTTGCGCAGAATAGCTTGGAGCTATGCAGAAGCTCCTGGGGTTCCTTCTAATTAAGAAGGATGGACTAGTGGCACACAGCCCTTCACCCAGTGTGGCCATGGGGGAATGGAGAAGCAGATCAAAGAGCCGTGTTCACGCAGTGTGGGGATCATGTATCCCTTCATACTGGGCTATGTTGATGTGTTCAGTGATTAAGTATGAAGTAGTTACGATTTTTACTCTGGCCACCAATATAGAGATTGCTATGCTCATCTCACCTAGCAGGGTGCCAGCTATGAGCCAGACACCAAGGGCTCTAAGCCTAGAGATATTCTTTGAAATCTAGGCTCTGTTTATGCCCAGGTATAGACCTTAAACAAATTAATAAATTCTTATATTCTCTTCATTTGCTCAAAATTTTTATACTTTTTAAAATGTATTTTGCACAAGGTCTACAGGGTCTCACTGTGTGGATCACACTTGTAGTGATACTTCTGTTGTCAGCCTCCCAAGCGCTGGGACTGCTGATGCACGTCACCACACTCAGTGCTCCCTGGCGGGCGGAGCCTGTGCTGCCCGCTGGAAATCAATCCCCGGCTACTGCACTCTGCCTAAGCAGGAGCATTAGTTTGCTGAGCTATCTGGCAGGCCCTGTTTGCTCATATTTAATGTGGGAATAGTACACATTCTATATCGGATGTGAAAGTTAAATTAAATAACATGAGGGAATTGATCAGGACAGTGCCCACAGGAGACATACAACGATACTGTCTTAGTCTGGATCTTCTTTGATCTAACACTAAACTTGAAGTTCAAATAGCTGAATTTCAGCCCCACCTCTGCCACTGCCAACCTTCTTTTGTTTATAAAATGGAAGGCTAGATGGCTTCTCTAAAGATTCTCCCAGTTCCGCAGAGTCAGTAATTCTGTCTGCCTGACTGGAATGTTATTATCTAAAGGAGCAGAGTGGCATCTCCACACTCTCATGTCCTAAACATTTGATGTCCTCATTTTACTCTCTGAGGGCTGTGTGCCCACAGTTTTAACCAACTGGCCAAATATACCATGCCCTTTACCTGCTGAGTTACAAACTGTGAGTTCCCACTCTGCTTCCTCTTTCCCAGTTTACACCAGCACATCCCCAGGAAGGGCTCGAGTCCTGGCACCAGATGCTTCTCCTGCAAGGTACGTGGTACCACCTATCACTCCTCTAACTGTATTTACCATATGCCAGGTACTCAGCGATTTTAAAAACCAAAGTGCTACACACACATGGCAAAAAACCAACTAGTGTGGAGAAGTTCACAATAACGATTTTCAGAAAACTGTTTCTAAACCCTGTCCCTTTCAACCAAATGAGGCATCCAGGAAAGAATGTTTTTTTAAGGATTAGTAATTTTTTAAGTGGTTACTTTCATAATTCTAAATATTATGATCACAGCGTTAAGTGTGGGCATAACTGTAGGCTTTTTGTGCTGACAGCATGATGAGAAAAATAATACTAGCCCTTGTAATTCTGATTTTAAAACCTTCTGGAGTTTTAAATCACCTGTGCTTTTTTATTGCTTACCACTTCAAACTTACATGAGACATTTATTGCTTGCTCTGTAAGCTTCAGACAGTAGTGCTTGAACCTTTGCTATAAGATGGGCTATTAGTCGTCCTGCCCTTCCTGGTACTTGTCCTCTGCCACATCCAACTTCCCAAGTCAGCCACACTTTTTCTTTACCTTGTCAAGGTTGTAAAAGAATGATTAAGGCTTTTGTGTTCTGTTTACAGGTTGATGCTAAACATTGAAAATCAATAAACAGACCTTTTATACTGATGACTATATTTTTTTTTTTTTACTGCAGTGAATAAGGGTTATATCTATAATCTTCTCTGTGGGTCCAAGAATACATCTCACATCATGGAGACTGTTTCCAGCAGCAGGAGAATTAAGCCTCTCTCTCTTTCTCTCTCTCTCCCTCCCTGCCTCCCCCCTTCCCTCCCTGCCTGTCAAAATTGCAGCATATTTTGACTCATCCTATGTTTGAATCAGGACTTTTTTATACAGTACAGCCCCCCAGATTGCTTAATTGCCTTCTCCTTTCATTTATTTTATGTCTGTCTTACTAGAGCTAACAGCTTTGTATACTCCTTGAAAGTCATTCTTTTTGAAGATACTAGTTTCTCCTTCTAATCTGTATTAGTTACTTTCTAGGCTCCTAGTATAGCTATTATTTTTAATTTCTTTTTACAGAGACTCATGTTAACTCTATGATCCTCAGGAAAATTCCTCAGTTGTGAGAGGAAATCTCCTTGTGCATTTTTCAATAACTGACATTTTTCTTTCATGTTCACACTTAATTCGTAGTTTTTTCAGGCTATGATTTCTATCTTGGAAGTTTTGCTTTAGAAATGCAAAGACCTAGCATCATTGTTTTCTAGTATCAGTGTTATTGAGGAAAAGTCTGATGCTAGTTTAGCAGTAATTTCTTTATATTTGGTCTCATTTTTTTCTCTTTGGGAGTTATCATGATCTGTCTTTAACTTTGAAGTTCTAAAATGTCCATACAATGTGTCTAACGATGGCTCAGCATAAGAATTCATTGATACCACTCAACGGGCTCTTTTTATCAGAAAACACATCTCTTTCATCTCTAGCAAATCTTATTCTATTGTATCTTTGATAATTTATTTCCCTCATGTTCTCCGTCTCCAATCTCTCTGAAGAGTTAGCATACACTAACTTTGCTTTTGCATCACCTCCTTTTTCAGGTTGCCATGTTATTCACGTGCTGATTTTGGATCAGCCCCTTAGATTTAAACAGGTAGGCCGATAAGAGCCAAGTGTGCATGTCCCTGTCCTTACTGGCAGAGTTTGCCTGCTGCCAGCTGTCAGGGGCAGGCTGTCTTGCAGCAGTCTGCTTCCCACTGAAGGGTATGTCACTTTAAACATGAACATGCCCACTGGAGCCCTCACTCTCCCAGTCCATTTGAACTTTTAGAGAAGAGTTCCTTTTTTATTCTTTCATGGGTAAGCACACTGCTACTTTGTTCTCTGGAAAAAATAAGATTGAAGAGGGCCTAGGGGCCATCTGGGCCAACCACAGACACCTTTCGTGCTTCCTTTTTGTCCACATCCTTCCTTCCAGGTGATCCCTCACTTGGGCTTGCAGCAGATGCCTCCCTCTTCTGCTCCGCAGCCCTCTGCATTTGAGGGCCATGTTTACTTTATGTCCTCCATTAGTGGCTTCTATTCTGTCACCTCTTGTGACCAAGCAATCATTCATGCCTTTTCTCCTGTTTGCTGCTCTGAATTTATTCCTCCACAGAATTCTTTAATATAGCTTTAGTGGGATCTCAGGAGAGAAGGAGATAAGAGTGTACTCCATCTACCTTTCTGAAACTAAAACCTTATAATTATATTCTTTAAATGAGAACATGAGTAAACAAATGTAGATATGGATGAATTTCCATCTCAATCAATCAAGCCTGATTCTGGCATCGCTAGCTAATTGTCCTTGGTGAAACAAACTATTAAATCATTATTATAAGCATTACTCATTCAGTTGATCATGATTACACTCATGTTAGATGAGAATAGCAGGGCTTAATGGGTGTGAATGTTGACAGAAGCATAAAGTCATGCTTAGCATGCCTTACTGACACATGCCCCTAAGCACAGCAACCAGGAATAACTGGTGCCAGCTCCCAGAGTGCCTTCCATAGAGTACCAGCCCCATAAGGTGTTATCAGATATTATGAGAAATCTCTGTGATGAAATGTATTTGAAGATTCCTAGGTTCAACAAAACTAAATGAGCTGAAAGAGACCTTGAGTCCTAAAATGTCACTAAGAGTTGGGACTATTCAGGGGCAGAATAGAAAATGAGCCAGTGCCTCATTAAGAAAACTGAGAGAACAGAAAAATACTCTGATGTTGCACCTTGACCATCTAGAAAAGGAAGAGAAAACCAAACCCAAAGCCCAAAGATGGGAGGAAATTATAAGGACTAGAGCCGAAATTAATTCAATTGCGATGAAGAAAACAATACAAAGAATTAACAAATCAACAAGCTGGTTCTTTGAAAAATTTAATAAAATTAATAAGCCCCTAGATAACCTTATCAAAAAAAAAAAAAAAAAAAAAAAAAAAAAAAAAAA